>JAVLUX010000010.1:18922500-19154021 GCA_032164185.1 Moxostoma hubbsi
ACAGATCCAAAAACTAACACGACAAACAGAGAGTAAGGAAAACAACCTGTCCAGAGAATTTAAAGATCTAAGAGACCAGCAGGAGAACGTCAGAGATAATACACCTCACTGCAGCACTACAACACCTGAAACCCCCCAAAACAACACAGACACACAGTCTGCACCTATCACACAGACACCTGAGAAATCACAGGCCTCATCACCCCAGCCTCCTCACTGTAACCCATCAGACCCCGGTCCAGATGTGCTCATCCTGATGGACTCTAATGGGAAGTTCCTGGACCCACAGAAGCTCTTCCCACATCATAAAGTCTCTGCGAAACGATGCAGCACAACAGGCCACGCCCACCAGCTCCTCAGAGACTTCACAGGAAACCCCTCATGTGTGATTATCCACACGGGAACTAACGACCTTCACACACTGCGCAACAACACTGCAGATGCTGTGAAGAAAGTCGCAGAAATCACCAGCAAGAAGTTTCCAGAGTCCCGTATCATCATCTCCACACTCTTGCCGAGACGTGACACACCACCTCATATCATCAACAGCATCAATGGTGAAATCACACGAGGATGTTCCACGCTCCCTAATGTGCACCTGGTCCACCACCACATCGGCCTTCACCACCTCTACGATGGACTCCACCTGCATAAAGATGGAGTACGCATCTTCGCAAAGAGCCTGAAGGATGCCACGCTGGGCCGCAGCCCAACATCACCGAGCCCCTTTCCAGCGACACCAGGACACTACCGGCCCATCCACCCCTACATGCCCAGATATGCCCCTTTGACCCCGGTGAGGAGAGACCACAGCTGGACAAGCAATCTACGTCGTCCATTACCTCCAACACACCTACCTGAAGCTCCATACACATCCGTAAACCCACACATACCTGCCCCAAATCCACCTGCTGGCCATCAACACCCCACCAGGAAGAGGAAACAAAAAACTGCCCCAAACCAGGAGAGACCACCACAGCAGAGAGCACAGAGCTATGCTGAAGCTGTGGCCCGGCCCCCTGCCACACCCACACTCACGACAACCAGCGAGCTGGGACTCATTAAAGAGATGCTACAAACACTGTGCAACCAGCTGCTACAGAGATAAGAACACTATTCAAACACACACCTACACACACACTCACTCTCACACAGACACACACTCACACACACACATTCACTCTCACAGAGATAAGAACACAACTCAAACACACACCTACACACACACACATTCACTCTCACACAGACACACACACATTCACACCTACACACACACATTCACTCTCACAGAGATAAGAACACAACTCAAACACACACCTACACACACATTCACTCTCACAGAGATAAGAACACAACTCAAACACACACCTACACACACACACATTCACTCTCACACAGACACACACACATTCACACACACACACTCACACATTCACTCTCACAGAGATAAGAACACAACTCAACACACACCTACACACACACACATTCACTCTCACACAGACACACACACATTCACACACACACACCTACACACACACATTCACTCTCACAGAGATAAGAACACAACTCAAACACACACCTACACACACATTCACTCTCACAGAGATAAGAACACAACTCAAACACACACCTACACACACACATTCACTCTCACAGAGATAAGAACACAACTCAAACACACACCTACACACACACACATTCACTCTCACAGAGATAAGAACACAACTCAAACACACACCTACACACACACATTCACTCTCACAGAGATAAGAACACAACTCAAACACACACCTACACACACACACACATTCACTCTCACAGACATAAGAACACAACTCAAACACACACCTACACACACACATTCACTCTCACAGAGATAAGAACACAACTCAAACACACACCTACACACACACACATTCACTCTCACAGAGATAAGAACACAACTCAAACACACACCTACACACACACATTCACTCTCACAGAGATAAGAACACAACTCAAACACACACCTACACACACACACACATTCACTCTCACAGAGATAAGAACACAACTCAAACACACACCTACACACACACATTCACTCTCACAGAGATAAGAACACAACTCAAACACACACCTACACACACACATTCACACACACACACACACACATACATTCACTCTCACTGACACACACACACACACACACTCACGCACGCATGGACACACACACACACACACACACTCACTCTCACGCAGACACATACTCACGCACGGAAACACACACACATTCACATACACAGTTATGTACATAGACACACACACACTCTCTCAAACACATTTACACTCACATCCTCACACACACACACACACACACACACACACACACACACACACTCTTAAACCCACAAACAGCAAAATGAAATAATAATAATTAAAAAATATATATATAATAATAATAATAACAAAACCAAAATAATAATAACAATAATTAATTGATGTAAATTGTTTGCATGCATGTTTTCATATGTTTTCTCTCTGTCTTACTATATAGGTTTTGTCTTAATTAATATCAATGTGTTCATTTTTAATAAGTTGTTGGAATATTCAGGGTCTTCATTCATCCACATTTGGATTCAAAAGTACAGACCCTGAATTCTTAAAATGTATAAAAGATATGGACATTATGGTTCTCACGGAAACCTGGTGTCGACAGGACGTGATCACCCACTGTCCCTCAGGCTACTACGAAATCATCGTGCCCTCAGTGAAATTAAATACAGTCCACCGCGGTCGAGACTCGGGAGGGATTCTGGTGTGGTACAGGGAGGATCTGGCCAAACACATCTCAACCATCATACTGGGAAAATTCCACTGTTGGATTAAATTAAAGAAGGAAATTGGCATTAGCACCACAGACACATATCTCTGTGCCATCTACAATCCTCCAGTGGATTCCCCTTATCATGATGAGGAATACCTGCACAACATCCACACAGAGATCAGCCGCTTCCAGGCCCAGGGAAACGTGCTGCTGTGTGGAGACTTTAATGCACGAACCGGAACTGAACCGGATAGTATTGACCCAAAGGGCAATAAACATGTATTTGGCCAGAGCCCCGTGAGCCTCACCAAAAGCCTCCCAGCACGGAACAATCTCGACCATACTGTAAATAAAACTGGTACAGAATTAGTGCACCTCTGCCAAGCCTCAGGCCTGTACATACTCAACGGCAGGATCAGATGGGACTCATTAGGGAGGTTCACGTGTTATTCAGGTCTTGGAGCTAGTGTAGTTGACTATGCCATCACTGACATGGACCCTTCCTCCTTCAGTGCATTCACTGTCAGACAGCAAACTCCACTCTCAGACCATAACCAGACTAATATATATATTAAACAACACCACACAGAAAAACACAGAGCAATGGAGAACTGTCACATGTATCCAGTGCAGCAGAGATACAGATGGACTCCAGACAGCTCCGACAAATATACCCAAGCCCTCAACTCTCAAGAACTGAAAAACACGATCTCTAAATTTATACACAAACAATTCGGAATGAACAAGGATGGTGTAAATTCGGCTACTGATGAAATCAATTATATATTTAAAAAAGCAGCCAGTAAAGCTGAGTTGAAAAAGAAAGGCAAAAAACATCCTGAAAAACCCACCAAAACAGAAAAGTGGTTTGATGCAGACTGTAAAACATTAAGAAAACAACTCAGAAAATTATCCAATCAGAAACACAATGATTCTAACAACACTGACATAAGAATTGACTATTGCACCAAATTACAACAATACAAACAAACAATCAGAGACAAAAAGCATCACCATCTCACCAAAAGCTTACATGAAATTGAACAATCGATCAATCAAAATCAGTTCTGGGATCTGTGGAATAATTTGAGCACAACAAAACAACAAGATTTGCCGATCCAAAATGGAGAAATCTGGAAAAATCACTTTCAAAACTTGTATAAAGAAATCCCACCAAAACAACTAAATGACAATTATAATCAGGTCAAACACAAACTACAAATATATGAAAACACAATTAAAAATAACCAGAATCCTCTGGACTTCACAATCACACATGAAGAATTAATCCAAAAACTTAAAAACCAAAAGTGCAAAAAATCTTGTGGTGCAGACAACATCTTAGGAGAGATGCTGAAACACAGCACACCTGACCTGCAGACGGCTGTGCTCAAATTATTCAACCTCGTACTGAGTTCCGGATGTTTCCCTGACATCTGGAGCCAAGGACTTATTACCCCAATTCACAAGAGTGGGGACAAACTGGACCCGAATAATTTCAGAGGCATCTGTGTGAGCAGTAATCTGGGGAAGTTATTTAGCAGTATTTTAAACAATAGAATTGTAAACTTCCTTAACGAACACAATGTCCTGAGCAAGAGTCAGATCGGATTCCTTCCAAATTATAGAACTACAGACCACATTTACACCCTACACACCCTAATCAATAAACACGTGACCCACACCAAACACGGGAAAATATTTGCATGCTTTGTTGATTTCAAAAAAGCATTTGATTCTATTTGGCACAACGGACTTTATTACAAATTACTACAAAGTGGTGTAGGGGGTAAAGCTTATGACATCATTAAATCGATGTATTCGGACAACAAATGTGCAATAAGAATTGGCACCAAACAAACAGAGTTCTTCAGTCAGAAGAGAGGAGTGCGGCAGGGCTGTGGTCTGAGTCCAACGCTGTTCAACATCTACATTAATGAACTAGCGGTGCAGTTGGAACAGTCTACAGCCCCTGGACTCACTCTGCAGGACAAACACATCAAGTGTTTGCTCTATGCAGACGACCTGGTGCTGCTGTCACCCACTGCACAGGGACTACAGCAGGATCTGGACCTACTGGAGAACTACTGCCAGAACTGGGCCCTGGCAGTCAACCTGAAGAAGACCAATATTATGGTCTTTCAGAAAAAGCCCAGATGTCAGGAACACAGACACCAGTTCTCTCTAGTCAGCACTGCACTAGTGCACACTATGCAGTATACTTACCTTGGGCTGATTTTCACTGCATCAGGGAGTTTCAGTAAGGCAGTGAATGCACTTAAAGCAAAAGCTCGAAGAGCGCTATACGCTATTAAGAAGAAGTTCTATAATACTGAACTACCAATTCCAATCTGGTGCAAGATCTTTGATAGTGTGGTACAGCCCATAGCGCTGTATGGAAGTGAGGTATGGGGTCCACTCAGTGATCTGAACTACACTAGATGGGACAAGCATCCAACAGAAGCCCTACACACTGAATTCTGCAAATTAATCCTCAAATTACAAAGAAAAACTCCCAATAATGCATGTAGGGCAGAATTAGGCCGATTCCCATTGATCATTAATGTACAAAAAAGATCTCTAAAGTTTTGGATGCATTTAAGATCAAGTCCCACAGAGTCGCTTCATTATAAAGCGCTACAAACCCAAGAACTGAACCCTGATAACAGTCCCCTCAGTCAGCTGGTTCTGAGACTCAATAACCCGGTTAACAGTACTAACAGTAACCAGCCTCAGACCAGCACTGCTTTACAAACAAACATCAGAATCAATCAGATCAACAAACAATCTCACATCAACTATCTGGAACATTGGGATCAAGAAACTAAAACACAAAGCAAATTACAATTCTATCGAACTCTAAAATCAAATTATGAATTGGAAGAATATCTCGTGACTGTCAGAGATCCAAAGCAGAGACAGATCCTGAGCAAGTACAGGCTGAGTGAGCACAGTCTCGCCATCGAGAGAGGCAGACACAGAAAAACATGGTTACCCAGAGAAGAAAGGGTGTGTGCTCACTGTACGACAGGTGAGGTCGAGACAGAGGTGCACTTTCTACTCCACTGCCCAAAATTCAAAGAGACCAGAGACATTTATATAAATAAATTAGCAAACATCATTAACAAATTTAAAATCAGGACAGAACAAGAACAAATTAATATAATACTTGGAGAGGGACACACAGCAGCACTGGCGGCGAGATACGTGTTGACGTGTCACAGTCTGAGGGACAGCGGGTGAATCTGTGTCATGTGTTTTACCCCCGTGTGTCACCCCAATGTTCACCACAGTGACCCTCATATGTATGTGTGTATTCATTTATGTGTCAGTTCAATGATTTAAACACTGTGGTCTTCAGCAGTTCTGAAGCTGTTTTTATATTTTTTTTTATATTTATTTCTATTATTTATTTTTATATTTGTCAAATGTATTAATTATAGATTAAGGTGTAGTTCTGTTTTTACACAGCCTCTGCTTTGGCAATATTGTATTGTTTACATTCATGCCAATAAAGCCCCTTTGAATTGAATTGAATTGAATTGAGAGAGAGAGAGAGAGAGAGATCACCAAGTGCCAGATTGAAAATCTAAGTGATCACCAAGTGATTACCTTTTCAATAGGAACCTGCTGGTCTTTGAAAAGAGTTGATTCAAAATATAACAGGTGGTTATTCCTTAAAAAAAGATTGTTTTTGAACAAAATACAGCCATATTTTACTAGGGTTGTAAATTTAACACATTCATATAAATGTTGTGATAAATGTAACATAATTAATCACGCACCTGACCTGTATGTACATTCAGTAAAAAGGGATTGTCCAACAATTGGAGCAATTCAAGCTTGAAATACCACCTACATTTTTGCAAGTCCACAGTCAACACAGCCCACTGTCAATCACAGACAACACGTCTAGCCAACTGCACTGAGAGCAAGCAGCACAGAATGAGTGAGAAGCCATTTACACAGGATGCATTCTTGCGTTCAAAAACAACCACATGGAGCAGAATGGAACAGAGTGCACGGGTTGCGTTTTCAAAGTTGATCAGTTTTTAGCTTATAAACATGTTGCCCATGGCACAAGATGCTAAAACCAGCAAGACATAACAGCCAGGGACGTCATTAGGCCTATTTTAGGGGGGGCTGAAGCTACCCCAAAATGTTCCTAAGCCCCCCTATATGATAATAAGAACAAAAATAACAATTTGATTTATCAATAACCGTATCCTCATTCATATTTAGAATTAGATGCAAACATTATATATATTAATCCAGCAAGAAAAATAGCCGAAAAGTCGGAAGTTGGACTATCAAGATGATGCACCGCACCGTCTCGTTGCATTGGTGTGAACTGTGGCAGCTTTCAGAGCGTTGCAGGATTCATCTTGTCTCGTCGTTACTCTAGTTTGGTCTGAAGTTGAACTCGCTATGCACCCTCCCGCCCACACACACCGATACACACGCTAATGGTGAAAGGAAGATTGGTAAGTGACATGATACAGAGTGAAATTGTAAGTTGTTTTTAATTACCTGCTTACCTTTAGCTATGTTTTCTTGAGGTAAAGGAAAGGGGATATTTTGGTTTGCTATGGAAAACTGTAGTCTAGCTAGAGTGAACAAGCAAAATACAAGAAATGGTTAATTTAGCAAGCTAATCACAACTCTTTATTCTTTGCCAATAATATAACCTCTCTATAATAGGCATATAAAACAATATCAATCCCCATAGAATGTTGTTGTCACTGAAAACTAAATGTCATAGGGTCCCTGTTAATGCTATTACCGTTGTATCCTTCTTGTATACATCATTTGGCAGAATAAATCATCTTTAATTGAGAAACGCTCAAACCTGTGTTGTCAAATTTCACTATGACCTTAAAATTCTGGTTTTTGGGTTAAACTGTATGCAAGCCAAACTACACAGCGAAATTACACTCTGATTGAACCAAACCACAGCGCAGTTACAGTAATTAGATTAATTAAATAGCATTCTGTGGACAACTTATCTTATATAGAGAGGAATTAGATATAGTATGCTATTACTTTATCATACATTTACATGAGCAGACAGATAGCATTTAAGTCATTGCTTATAGAGTAACTCATCAGGAGCAAAGTCTGGCCTAAGTAAATTCCCCCATGCAGCTTTGATGTGTCTAAAAGCTAACATTACAGTAACTTTTCTTTAACAGAGTAGAAATGGAAGAAGAGGATATGTCTGTCACGTTTTACTTGTTAACATCTTGGTTTCTTGACTGGTTGTTGACATAAGTGTAGCTCTAGATGTGAGTGCAAAGATTTTGCAAACGCAAGTTACAAATACCCTGGGGGCTAAGCCCCCCTGTCTTCCAATCCTAGTGACGTCCCTGGTAACAGCCAAAGATTCTGTGTCCATGTGCACAAAGACAAACAATTAAAAATATTTCAAAGAGAATGCAATAATGTGGCTGTAACAGACAAGCTCTCTACTTAAGGGAAAGGAGGTGGAAACTGACTGAACAGCAACGTAAACTTTAATGACAGAACATAACTCTAACATGAGATAAAAGTGCTTTGCAGCAAACAAAACACAAACGTGCACGCAATCTCTCTCTCTCTCTCTCTCTCTCTCTCTCTCTCTCTCTCTCTCTCTCTCTCTCAATTCAATTCAATTCAAATTCAGATGAGATTTATTGGCATGACAAATTGTACATTGTATTGTCAAAGCATTTATATGAGCATGAAAAATAAAAAAATTAACAAAGTAGAACAAATTCTGTATTGAACAATGTTGAAAAAAAACTGGGAAAAAATAAATAAATAAAATAAACAGTGTATATACTTTCAGTGGTGTTTGTGTGTGTGTACAAAAGTTTGTGTGTGTGTGTGTGTGTGTGTAAATGGGCGCATCACTGTTTGGTCGACTCTTCCCTCTATTTGTGGCAGGAATTGATGTACTTTGCTGCTAGTGAAATGCAGTCTCTTTGTTCAACAATTAAATATTGAGCTTGTGCATCATTCTTCAACTTTTTGAAGTTGGGACAAATAATTTCAAATAATTTTGTATTTCATTATAATTAGGGCAGGTGGTTAAGAAGTGCAGCTCTGTTTCTATTTGTCCTTGGCTACAGTACGGGCATAGCCTGCTCTCTCTGGGCATCCAGCTCTGTCTGTATCTGCCCTTCTTTATCGCTAGGCTGTGGCCACTCAGTCTGTACCTTGTCATGTTTTTCCTCAGTTTGTGGTCTCTGACTGTACTCAGGTATTCTGCTGTCATGTAATCTCTGTTTAGGGCATACAACAATGTAGTTTGCCTTGTTTTTGTGTTGTTTCATTCCAATAAGTTTGGTAGTTTTCTTTTTGTGCGTTAATCATTTGGTTGGGCAGGATTGTGTGGATGAGGGTGTCAGTGTCCTGAGGCTGATTATTGTTAGTCATGTTAGTCTGTTTGTGGAGCTTCAGGAGCTTGAGGGTCTCTTCTCTCTTCTCAGTGTTCACTTCATGGTTTTTAAGGGCTTTACAATTATAAACTGAGTTGGGGTTACTCAGTTTTAGATGTTTCCAAAATGTAATGGCTCTTTTCTCAATTTGGATTAATAGAGGATATTGGCCTAATTCTCCCCTGCATGCAGGTGTGTTTCTCTGTACCCTAAGAATGCTTTTACATAACTCTGTATGCTGGGCTTCAATCTGATTTTTGTCCCATTTGTCAAATTGGTGATTTAGGAGAGGACCCCAAACTTCGCTGCCATATAGTGCAATAGGTTCTTTGACTGAGCCAGATTCTAATTGGTATTTCAAATTAGATAGATTTTTGAATGGCATAGAAAGCCCTTCTTGCTTTCACTTTCAGTTCATTCATGGCCAAGTTGAGGTTTCCGTTTGCACTGAATTTCAAACCAATGTTGAAATTCTCTCTCTATCTCTCTCTCTCTGTCTCGAGTGCATGCTGGGAGTGAGTGGGCGAAGCGTGGTGAGTGTGGATGTGAGTGGTAGCCGACTGTGGCTGGTAAAAGTGCTTTTTACAAACTTTTTCTTTTTTTCTTGTAAATGTTTTTTTTTTTTTTTTTTTTTTTTTTCGTTTTTGTGAGGATAGTCTGCTTCCAGCATTTTTTACTGGGAAGCATGGCGACACCAAACACAATGGCTTTTGAAAATTTAACTCAGCGTCATGGAGTGAAGATTGATTCAAACGCTAACGTGGAAGATGTTTGTTTGGCTGTAGGAGACGTTGTGGGTCATGAAAACATTGTGTCCGCTTCGCGAATGAATAATGCGTTGATGTCATGTTTATACAAGAAATGCATAGTGATCAAAGAAATGAGGTGGACTGGAAAAGAGATTGGGGAGGTCTATGGTGTTAGTCGAGTTTAATGGGGGTTATTGTGTGTTTTATCAGAACATTCGCGAATGCATCCTGACATCGTGACGTGCGTGTAATTCTTGTGTGGTATGTATGATTTTGTGAAGGTTTTGTATCTCTCTTGACTGGAATAAATCATTGTCTGATTGTTATGTTTTGTTTTGCAGTCTCTTGCGTACCACGCGATGGTCAACTCAGGTCGTGCTGATGTTTTTCGTGATTAGGTTATTTTCTTTGTCTTTCGTGACTGGATATTTTTCTTAAGTTTCTATAACTTTAGTAGTCTTTCTCTGTGTTTTGTTTGTTTCTATTTTACTGTTTGGGTTATTTTGTTAATTCAGCATAGAAGTTGGTTGGCCAGTGTGATTGGGCCATAGTGGCCGTGAGGTGTACTTATCTCGCAGTGTGTAGTGTCCACCTAACCGCCACCCTTTGCAGTATCTTATGGTCCTCAATGCTGATGAGGTAGGGCGGATTATCCGTGTACCAACTGATCTGGTCAACCATCATATATTTGTGTCTGATGTGATGTTGTGATGATTTTGTAATTGTACTGTACCCACTAATTTTTCTTTGCTTGTGTTTCTTTTGGTTTCAGTCAAGGCTGAGTGTGCCAAGGGGGAGGCTAGTCACTTGGGTGAAACACATTTGCTGTGAGCATGGAGCACCAGGGTTTGAACACTTCTTCCCATTTTTGTTTGCTGTGCACACATAATTGGTTGAGAGCACATTCTTTTTACAGCTAGACTGCCACCCCCAAGGTACGCTTTAGCCTTGTAATTTCTATTCTTTTTGGTTATTACCTCATTTTCTTTGTTTTATTTGATGGGAATGGTATAGTATTCCTTTTTTTTGTGAGGTTTGATGTGATTCTGTGTTTGAATCAGGTGTGTCAGGAGGAATGTTCTTTTTAACATTATGCTATTATTATTGTTCTAATAAACATGCCAGTATTTATACCATGATTAAATTATGCTAGCGGAATGTTTTTCTCAAACAAATAAAATTATTAATTTGTTCATTGTATGAAGCGACTCTGTCTGTTCACTGCACCACCGAACCTGTGTTCCTTTCTTATTTCCTTGGGTGCAATTCCCAAGGTGGCGTAGTCAGTGCTATCTGAATTAAATCATATTGAACGTATCAGCCCGGTTACACAGGTAAAGCAGGGAGTGTTGTCGATGAAATTAGCACGTCCGAAACTAGTGCAGCGGCGATTCCCACGAATACACCGATAGCCGAGCCGCTTGAGGGAGTGAACAGCGCGGAGACGTGGGCGTCTGGTTCTCCTGTTGATGATGGAGGTGTTGTGGCGAAATCCGTGGCGGCGGTAGAGAACACGGTGGGGTTGAGTACATTATCTTCTGCGTTTGTAGAACAAAACAGAGAAATTGTACAGGACGATCTGAGACTGAATGACTGTGAATTGGACATGGAAGTTGAATCTACTTTCAAAACTCAAATTAAAAGAAGAAAGAGTCGAAACGATAAAATCAGTAAACAAGTCAAAAAAAGTGACGCTGCTGAAGATGAAATCATAGCTTCGGATGATGCTGATGATTCTGATTCTAGCGTTTCTGTGTGTTCATATTTTTCTGCTTGTTCCCAAAATGAAGCAGCAAATGTTTTGTACAAAGCTGAAGACATTAGTGGTTTTCTTCAGGAAACGAAAGGGCTAAAAGGCGTGCAGATTGAGGATTATTTGCCTAATCGTGTGCAATTTGTGAAACACACCAGATATTTGATAAAGGAAGGGGCTTTCTCAGATCTTGAAGTGTACCGTTTACGGAAATTTGTAAACAAGTTAAAAAAACAAATTCCTAGTAGAGATGAGAAGAATGCCATGGTTTAAATCCCTAAGCTTGGTTTTTTTGACCATATGCACAATCTCTGTTTTTTCCCAACTTAGTTTCTTGTTGAACCTAAATAAAACTATGAGTCAGCTAAAAATTGGAACTCTCAATTTAATTGGAGCTATAGAAGTTTGTAAAAGGATGATGTTGTATGAATTTATAAATCAGAAATCTGTTGATGTCATGTTTATACAAGAAACGCATAGTGATCAAAGAAATGAGGTGGACTGGAAAAGAGAGTGGTGATGTCAGCTTTTTCTTAGTTATAAATCCTCTATTAGTGGAGGTGTTGCAATTTTATTTACTAAAAATATGACTCCAGTATCTTATGAATTTGTTGAAATTGAAAAAGGTCGGTTTTTAAAAGTTATCGTTAAATTTGAAAAAATTGTTATGTTTTTTTTTATATTTATGCTCCTAATAGTGGAGTGGAAATAGTTTTGTTTTTAAATTTAGTCAACACTACTCTGAAAGGTCTAAATACAGATGCTTTTTCAGTTTTAGGTGGAGATTTTAATTGTACCGAGAATGATAAAATAGACCGAAATCATTTAGAACCACATGTTGCATCTCAAAGAGTTATCAAGCAACTTGTTCAAACTTTTGATCTCTGTGATATTTGGAGAAATATGCATACAAAATTAAGACAATACACATGGGTTCCTTGTAAAGATAATTCACTATCTTTGGCACGTCTTGATCAGTTTTACAGCTTTAAGCACCAGTTCAATATTTTTAAATCTTGTCAAACTAATCCTGTAGGATTTTCAGACCACAGTGCGGTTCTTTGGTCTGTCTTAGTGAGCTATGTGAAGTCAAGCAGTGCCTATTGGCATTTTAATACATCTTTGCTTGATGACAAACATTTTAAAGATTCTTAAAAATTTTTCTGGGATGTTTTTAAACAACAAAAGCACTTATATAGCTCTTTACAACAGTGGTGGGATTGCGGGAAAATACAAATGAAAAACTTTTGCCAGCAATACACTCTTAATGTTACAAGAGAAATAACTCGATCATTGAAAATTTTTGAGACTGAGATCGTTGATTTGTACAGTTTGTCTGAATCTACAGGCAAAAAAGAACATATTGAAGCTCTGACATCAAAGAGAACTTTATTGGCAAACCTGTTGGACATTAAGGCACAGGGAGCGCTGGTTCGCTCACGTTTCCAGAAATTGACACAAATGGATGCACCTTCCAAATTTTTCTTCAGTATGGAGAAAAAAAATGGTCAAAGCAGAATAATTCATTCCTTGGTCTCTGATAAAGGACAGGAGCTAACTAAAACTTCTGAGATAAGAGAAGTTGCTGTACAGTTTTATAAAAAATTATATACAGCTGATTTGATAAATGAAAAGATAACTATTAGTAGTTTTTTTGAAGGTCTGCCAAAACTTGATGAAGAGAGCAATGAAAGTTTGCAACAACCTCTGACAGAACAAGAAATTCACACAGCAATTATGAGTATGGAGAATGGGAAATCCCCCGGGATTGATGGGTTACCCATTGAATTCTATACATTTTTTGGCCCATTTTAAGAGAAGATCTCTTATTAGTGTTTAATGAAAGCCTTATTAATGGGTTTCATCCACTCAGCTGTAGAAGGGCAGTTATCACTCTATTGCCCAAAAAAGGTGATCTTCTTAATATAAAAAATTGGAGGCCTGTTTCTCTCTTGTGCTTAGAGTATAAAATCCTGTCCAAAACTTTGGCTACAAGATTGAGTAAAATAATAGGGACGGTGATACACTACGATCAAACATATTGCGTACCAAATAGATCGATATTTTGATAATATAACTCTAATCAGAGATGTTTTAGAAGTTTCAAAGCTGTTTGGTATAAATATTGGCCTTATTTCTCTAGACCAAGAGAAGGCATTTGACCGGGTTGAACACCTTTATTTGTGGTATACTTTGCAAGCTTTTGGTTTTAATTCAAGTTTTATTGGTATGATCAGAACAATGTATTGTGAAATTGATCAAAATTAACGGTAGTTTGTGTGCCCCCTTTAAAGTACAGAGAGGGGTTAGACAAGGTTGTGCCATGTCTGGGCTATTATATGTGCTGGCTATAGAACCACTGCTTTCTATGTTAAGAAACAAGTTAAAGGGTTTAACATTGCCACAGTGTAATGATGCTTTCTATTTATCTGCATATGCTGATGACGTTATTGCTTTTATAAATGATATTATAAAAGATATTCCATCAGCAACTGTATATTGGGGAAAAAGTGATGCTTTATTGATTGGAAAATGGGAAGGAGGAAATCCCATTCTACCAGGAGGCTTATTATGGCAAAAAGATGGGTTAAAGTATCTTGGTGTTTTCTTAGGCAATGAAGCTTTCATGCAGAAGAACTGGGAAGGAATGGCAGATAAAGTAACAGGACGTTTGAAAAAATGGAATGACTGCTTCCTCAGTTGTCCTTTAAGGGATGCACACTCATTATCAACAGTCTTGCGGCTTCTTCCCTGTGGCATAGACTTGCATGCGTTGACCCTCCTGTTGGTCTCCTACCAAAAATTCAAGCAGAAATTGTGAACTTTTTTTGGGACAATTTGCATTGTATCCCTCAAAGTGTTTTGTTTCTGGCTAAAGAAGATGGAGGCCAAGGTCTAGTGCATTTGGCAAGTAGATGTGCTGCTTATCGTCTTCAGTTTTTGCAGAAATTTATGCTGGGATCTGAAAGACTGGTAATGTATTTTACGCAGAATAAGTGGACTTGGCCTGGACAATTCATGCTTTCTATCGAAGTCTCTTTAAAATATGGAGTCTGTTTAAGCCTCAAAGGATGGAACCATTAATGTCCCTGTACTGACTACTGGAAGAGCCCATTGTGTGTGGAGCACGTCTCGATGTATCTGGTGACGAAATACTGGGTCTTAAGGATTTGTTGTATAGAAGTGGATCTCTACAGTTGAAACACATTATAAATAATGCAGGTCCTGATTTTAAAGATGTAGAAGCAGTTTCAGCCTTTTTAAAGGTAAAGTCTGCACGATACATTCAACGTTTTTTAGATAAACTGCAGGGGGCTTTGAATGTACAAGAAAGAATTTTACTTGATGAGTATAAGAAGAAATGTACAGGTATATTTCCAGACTGTGAAGATTTCTTTCCAGATATAAGTATTGTACCTGATCTTATTTCCTTTAACGACATCAATCCCTTGTTGAAAAAAGAAATTGATGTGCAAATTGATTTTTTTGAAGTTAAAGGAAAAGCATTGTACAGAAGTATTGTGAAAGTGATGAATATATAAAATGGTTAAAGAATAGAAGTGATACTGTATGGAGAGACACATTAGAGATTACTGAAACAACAAAACCAGTGTGGAGGATTCTGTACAAACCTCCCTTACCTAAAAGAGTTGGTGATCTTCAATGGAGGATACTCCACGGGGCTATAGCAGTTAATTCTTTTGTGGCAATGTTGAACCCAAATGTAAGTGAGAATTGTCCTTTTTGCAATGAAAGGGAGACTGTGTTTCATTGTTTTATGTTTTGTAACAGACTTTCTTTTTTGTTTAGCCTTCTAGAGCTTCTTTTTGAATCTTTTGAGATATGTTTTACAAAGCAGGATTTTATTTTTGGTTATATGTGAAAAAATGCAAATGTCAATTGCTTAATTGTATTGTTGGCATTGCAAAATTAGCCATTTATATAACTAGGAGAAATAAAATTGAACAGAACGGAGAGCAAGAAATTATATCAGCTTATAAAAAAAATTTAAAATCACAACTTGTAATCGAGTTTAATTTCTATAAACTAATGAGTACATTTCATATTTTTGAAATTGAGTGGTGCTGTGATAATGTGCTGTGTTCATTAATTGATAATGAACTGGTTATTTCGGAAGTGTTGATGTGAGTTTTTTTTTTTAAATTTAGATTGAAAAATATGTGACTTGTTTTTGTGAATGGTTTTTATAGTCATGATTTTTTTGTAATAAAAAGGATTGTCAAAATTCAAAAAAAATATTCTCTCTCTCTCTCTCTCTCTCTCTCTCTCTCTCTCTCTCTAACTGGCATCCCAGCCCCTCCTTATCACTCTCCCACTGATTAGACAACTCAGCGCCATGCGTGCGTCATCACGGCCCGGCCACGCTCTCCTCCTCGTCACAGTGAATTGTGTGAATGACCCCTATGTGTACCAAGACATACTGAATAACTCCATTGGAAAACAGATTGCTGTGGACTGTAGGCAAGCGATAGGCTTATATTAAAACAAACAATACATTTACTTTTTATAATATTCAATGCTTTTGTCTGCTACAATAACTTAAAATCTTTTAATTATCTTAATTTGGTGGTTTCTCAGCAAATATTGATATATTGCTTATATTGGATAGCTGTGGAATAATGAAGGCCACTTTTAAACTTATTTTGTTAGTATTGCTGCAGCTGTTCCCTGTTTGAAGGATGTTCTATAGGAATGTGTTTCTTGTCTCTACTCTCACGTTTCACACGTAGCTCAGACATGTATGTCACCCCCAAATAAGGTAATGAGCTATTCCATTGGTGGGGGTCCAGTGAAATGTGGTTTTTCTGGACCATATAACAAAGTGCTGAACAATAAACGTTGAAGAAGGATCTGATAGCATTGGGTGTCTGTGTCATTTCTTTCTTCCCTCAGCTGAGCCGTATCGAGATGGGGATTGCAGATTTAAACACATTGGATGACAAAATTATCTAACAATTTGGGGGCTCGTCCGGGATTTCTCCAGACTGGTAAGACTGATTTAAGTATCAAGTTTTCCTGTCTGATGAGAGATTGAACAAAACGTAGTTTAACGTAGTTTAATTTGGCTTGATATTAACTCTGTTAATAACTCTGCTCGGGGGCCGCTGTTGAAGGGATGATTTTGCCCTATTATAAATAGGAAGGAGGGTTTTGCTCTATTATAATATAGGGAAAACCCCACAACCGCAGCAGTAGTTTAAAGGATATCCTTATTCTGGTATGAATAAGAAGTGGACGGGAATTGTCCTATGGAAAAGACGGAGAGAATTTGATCTGCATTATTGTTCTGCATGAACCGTGTCGATCGGGAAATTTTTTGTATTATTATTACTAAAAAGGTGACATTATGGGACAGGAAAAAAGCCGTCCTCTATCGAAAGAAACTCCAAAACAATGGATGATTTGCAATAAACAAGATTAGAATACTGAGCCATATATCAGCAATTTGGCTGGGTGGTCAGAGAAAGGAGAAAGAAAAAGAAAAGAAAAAAAAGAAAAACTTAATTAGATCAATTCATGAGTAAATCAAATCTATGGTTAAAAAGGGTGAAAGGACCCTCAGTGGGAGTATAAATACATATAAGTGTCATATGAGGTGTGGAAGAAAATAAAACCATTCTGGGACAAAGGTCCTGAATGAAAAGAGACTAATCAAATGCACATAGCGGTCTCTGTTTCGAAACAAGCCGCCTAAATATGATATTGTCGTGAACAAAGCTTTAACCCCTAGCTTCCCAGAGACACCATGCGCACTGTTGTATCCCGATTTAACACAATTAAAAAGGCAACTCATTCGCTGCAGCCGCGGACTGATCTAATTCAGATTCAAAGAAAGATACGAGTGAAGATACAACAGCTGCATTTCCTTTTATCAAGTGCCCAAACAGATATAAAAATTGTTTCACTAACATTATAAGAGACGCTGAGTATATGCAAAGAATTACTATATATAAACCGCATACCTTTATCATCGATACGGGCACATCTAAAAGTTAATTAACAGCGCATTGCTATGAGGGCTCTATTGCAGGACACACTCTAAACTCCGTGTGAATTAATAGCATTCCTGTGAAGTGTCATATGACACCAACATTACCCGTAACATCTCTAGATAACACAAACTTGTTTAAAATGCACGATTTCGTGATTTTGCCTGACTCTCCGTTCTGCCCACTGGTCTGTGATACGATGCATAAAATTGGAGGAAAAAATAAAAAATAACTTTTGATTCTAACTCATTACAATTGCTGTTTCCCTCAGTATATTGTCAGTCTGTGTATACAGGTCATTGCGGAGAAGTTTGCAGTTCAACGTTTGTCAGCACTTCTGCTGCGAAACAGGAAATGCTCAATGTCGACCCAGCGCTATGGGCCGCCCACAAAGATAAGGCGGGCCTTATTGACGTAAGACCATATGTTGCCAAACTCCGCTCTAACTTGCCAGTATACTACAAACAGTATCAACAGTATAATGCAAACTGTCCGAAAACAAATGTATTAATACAGTGTCTGAAACAATGTATTTTGAAACCCATTCACACATCATATAAATGACCAATTAATCCTATGAAGAAAGCTAATAATACATGGCGATTAAAGTAAGAGTTGAAAAAATGAATGCCAATGTCACCAGTGGTGCCGGATGTGTGCACTACTATTAACTAAATTCCAGCAGTCCACACTGATTTTACTATTATTAATTTGTGTTCTGCATTCTTCAGTGTCAGTCATGCCTGTTACGCAGCCGCTGTTCGCATTCACATATGGAGGCCAACAGTAACAGAATGCCCCAGGAATTTAGAGACTCGCCTGCTGTGTTCTCTGTTGTAGTGCATGCTACTTTGAAGGACACCAAGCTGCCACCTGTCTATTGCAATATGCTGACAACATCCTCGTTTCTGGACCGGACATCAAGTCATGCACAGCCGCTTCAACTATTGTGTGCAATGTACTAGCAAAGGCTGGCTTCAAGACATCAAAATAAAAGATGCAATGGGTGAAACTGAACTATCAATCTGGGTGATGAACTACAAGAAGGAACAGTACTTCTCTCCGCAGACAGAGTGAAGACGATTACTACCTTCAAATGCCTTAAAACAAAATCTCAAATGCAAAGCTTCTTGGGTTTAGTGAACTATTGTCGAGCATGGGTGCCAAACTGCTCGTTATATGATAAAATACTGAGAGAAGCAACACTCTCAAGGGCTGAGGAACCTATCAAGAGGACTGCTGAAATGGACATTGCTACCAAATCACGATGAACCCTTTCATTTGTATGTGCACGAGGCGGCAGGCGCAGCAGCAGCGATCCTCGCTCAGTCCCATTGCGGAACATATAGACCAGTGGCGTACTTGTCAAAAATATTTTAGAGGCAGTCGCCAAAGGCCTCCCTGCATGTTTACGAGCAGTGACTGCTGCAGCATTGATGGTAAAACATGCAGAACATATTGTTCTCTCACATCCATTAGCTGTGCACACCTCTCACCAGGTAGGAACAATCATACACAACATTACCACATGACAGAACAACGTTGATCGGGGTAAGAAGTTATTTTATTGGCTACTGCTAATCGGACAAATAAACCAACTTCCGTTGTATACAGCCCGACATTATCATTACACAAATTGCTGACTCGAGATGAATTTTCCAACGATACACATGATTTCTTTGATTGCCTAAAAACATGTACTTTATGCAGGCCGGATGTTTCATCATCCGCCCTGGAGGAGGGAGACCATTGTTACATTGAACATTGAACACTGACTTGATGGGTTCTCTTCCAAGCCAATTGCGTATACTGGTTTGGTTATGCTGTACCAGAACTTCAGAATCGAATTATTGACGTTGATCAGAGCATGCCTTTTGGCTAAAGGTAAATCAATCAATATATACACAGACTCGAAGTATGCTGATGAAGTAGCAAAGTGGGCTGCAAGGGAAGTTACGGTAAGTCCAGATCTAAATCAAGCTGAAGAGACTTTTTCCATGATACAATCAACACTGGTAAAAGACAATCACATTAAATTGTTACAGGCAAATCCATCTGAATCTGATAACATTAGGCCTCAAATTAAGTGAAATCAAACTTATTGCATAAATGGGGTACAAAATGCAGTAAAATTAATCCTGGACTCACGACTAACGTGCGCACAGAACAACAGACACAAGCCTACGAAGCACGACTCAATACCACACTCGGAACTGCTGTTCTAAACAGACAGAAGCTTTCTCGTGTGTGAGGTAAAATGATAAAATGGTGAAAATTTGGCAAAATAAATAATACAGAGATTCGGCTGAATGAGCTCAGAATGTCACCATCCTCTGTTGTTAATCTCTCCATTTGAAATACTAATGGGTAGGCCTTTCCCGACCCCTTGGGTCAGAGGCCGCACTGGCTTTCTCTCCACAGGTGACAAGGAGGTGGTGATTGCAGAATATGTGGATTCCCTCATTAAAATATTAAATGACATAAATGGTGATATCGCTCTCTCTCCCTCTGCCTGCAGGAAGCACTACTCAGCAGGTTCTGGTAAAGTGTCTAAAACCAACGAAGTTAGGTGAACCAAAGTGGGCCCAACTACTGTACTGCCAGTGACCAGAATGGGAGTGCTAACTGATCTTCAACCACAGTGGATCCACGCAAGCCACGTGAAACTTGCTCCAGAGGAGGGCCTTACTGATTCAAGGTGAACGGTGAAAGCACTGGAGGAGCTGAACACGCAGCGCCAGTGCCCAACCGGGAATCTGTGAATTAGGAGGACCTGAGGAGGGACCCGGAACAGTCAACATGAAGACATTCCTACTGACACTCTGCATATGGCAGGTGGTCGTGCTTGCCTATGCCCGTTCAGTATCAACACAACAGCAAGGAGCCACATGTGTAATTCCAATTCCTAGAAATAATGTATGATGATTTATGTTTTATGAAATGTTACAGGAAGATGTTTCTGTTATGAAGGTACGGGTAAACACCCGGAAACGAAGGTACCTAGAAGGTGATGCCTCAAGTGACCGTGAAGTATATCTAGATAGTGTTGGACAGCCAAGAGGTATTAAATGTTTGGATTACCTTTTGACTAAAGATGGACGAGAAGTATGTAAAATGTTTGGAGACAAATGCTGTACATACATCCTGGGTCACACTGATGATGATGGTGAATTCATGAAGGTATGAAAGGAAATGGATAAGTTGAATAAAAAATTAGCTGATAACATCAGGGAAAATGGGGACAATTTTTCAATATGTTTGGGTGGTTCGCACCCTGGATGTCCTCCATTATATCGAATACTACTTATGTTATTATTTGGCCCATGTTTGTTACAATTAAGTCAATTCAAGTCAATTTTATTTGTATAGTGCCTTTCACAACACACATTGTTTCAAAGCAGCTTTACAGAAGTTCAGCATTAACAGACGATAAAAATGTAATGTCTATAAAGTCGATAAATCATCATCCTTGTGCAGGGCTCCAAACTGCGACTAAAAATGGTCGCATTTGTGACCAAATAAATTTATTTGCGAGTGTAATTTCTGTCAAGGTCGCCATTGGCGACAGTAAAAATTTACTCCCTTTGATTTTAAAATTTGCATTACATTTCCCGAAATACATTACAAAAGTTTATATCAAAGAAATAGCGGGGAAAACGGAGTTCATTGCAGGAACTAACCATTTCAAAAAAGAGACTGTGAGAAAACACGGTGACAGTAACAAGCATAAAAAATGCACGTGATCACATAATTGCGAAGAATGCTCCACAGACTACACTGTTAGCACGTGCAGTTTTTCTTGCATGCGAGCTGTGGGACGAAAAGGAATGGAAGGAGTTAAAAATGAAAATATTTGGTGCCTGTTTTTCCCCCTATAGGAGCCAATGGCTCCTTAATTGATTTTTTGTTTGGAGCCTTGTTGTGGAATTAGATAAGATATGATTCTTTATCGTGTTTAAAAATAATTAAATAATAATTGTATTAATAACCCCAGTGAGCAAGACGAAGGCGACTGTGGCAAGGAACACAAAACTCCAAAAGTTGATGGTTAATGGAGAAAAATAACCTTGAGAGAAACCAGACTCACTGTGGGGGGCCAGTTCCCCTCTGGCTAACATCATGAATAATGTAAATAAGAATTATTTATAGTTAAAAAACATGATTTAAAAAATTATTAAACTTATTAAGTGCTAAGGGTCAGTATTTAGACAGTGATTGTGTTTGAACTGCAAGATTAGTGACCAGTGTCATTGAAGTCCATCCTTGATTAAATTCCAGAAGTTCACTTAGATGCAATTGTCCTTGTTTGGCTGATGAAGGCTTATGTTGGCAATAGTTAGTCTATGTATCCCATTTCAAGATCGTAGTCCATGGTGATGGGGCATCTGAAGTCTCTGTGAGAGGCTGGATACAAACTGGAGCTGACAAATGCTATTTACCTCGGGACTAAGGAAAAGGGAAATTACGCGTCATCCAGCATTTTATATCTTTAAGATATCTGTCAAGTTAGATAAGTTAGTGTTTTCATCTGGTCGTGATGAGATATATAATTGAGTGTCATCAGCATAACAGTGGAAATTAATTCCATGTTTTCTTATAATTTTACCAAGTGGCAGCATATATATTGAGAATAATAGAGGGTTATTAAGAATTACTAATGCAGAAGTTGAATGTGATGATAAACAGACATAATATCGCTATGCTTCATTATGTACGTATACCTAATACTGAGGTTGGTTGAGAAGGCTGCATGATCCTTTCAGGATCAAAGTGGGCAATGTGGAATAATGAAGGCCACTTTTAAACTTCTTTTGTTGGTGTTGCTGCAGCTGTTCCCTGTTTGAAGGATGTTCTATAGGAATGTGTTTCTTGTCTCTACTCTCACGTTTCACACGTAGCTCAGACATGTATGTCACCCCCAAATAAGGTAATGAGCTATTCCATTGATGGGGGTCCAGTGGAATGTGGTTTTTCTGGACCATATAACAAAGTGCTGAACAATAAACGTTGAAGAAGGATCTGATAGCATTGGGTGTCTGTGTCATTTCTTTCTTCCCTCAGCTGAGCCGTATCGAGACGGGGATTGCAGATCAAGAAAATAAATTAAACACATTGGATGACAAAATTATCTAACAATAGCATATTATTAATTTAGTTAAAAGTATTAAATACAAATTGAGACATCACAATTTTTTCTTATCACCAGAGATTATTTAGCAGAGACAGGACACTTCTGTTAAAATGAATAGGAGAAATTGGAATGCCCAAAGGTTAACGGATGTAGAAAGGAAGTCCTGCCTTGCAGGTAAAAGAGTCATTCACCTTTTAGATACAGACATCGCCTGTCAATGAACTCCAGAACGTGCATGCGCATTCGCTAGACAAGCTGGGAAAATGTTTTTTTTTTTTTTTTGCATAATCTGAGGTAAAGAAGCACAATTTATGATTCCAGTGTTGTTAGATGTTACCTCTGATTTGAAATGTTCTTTGATGGTAATCTTTGCCTACTGTTTTAGAGATTTTAGTATTTCCCCATTCAAGTAGATAAGAGCTGCTCTTGTATGCCGCTTGTTTACATAGAAAAATAGTTGCCAGAGAGTGTTCCAAAGATGGCCGCCATTGGACTGACTTGCTAAAAATAATTTGCTAACAGACAGCTGAGATTTTGCTGATTCAAATATATCATTACTATGCACACTTTTCTCATAAACATGTTGCATTCAGGCACGTGTAATGGGCTTTGAGACTGGGAAAGCATAAAATATTTTTAATACACATTATTAAATGCTGTGCCCAAAACTATATAATTACACGGGTGAGTGTAATGTTGCTAAAATGATATGGATGTAAATTGTTGACTTAGAACCCACCAGTCAATGGAAACACATGTTACAGTGGCAAATGAACAAATTGTTTTAAACACAAAACAGTAATATTGCTCATAGCACACAAATTAAAGATTGTCATATATTGAGCCAAGCAGGTCTATGTACATTAAATCAAAAAGACAGCTAGTTTCTAACAGGCTATGTGTTTCAAAATCATAGGCACCACACAGTGGCGTACTGACCATAGGGAGAACCAGGATTTTTCCCAGAGGGCCAGTCACGAAACAGGGAGGGCCGCAAAATGGCGACACGATATGCCGAAGGGGGGGGGGGGCTGTGATATGCAGAAAAGGAAAGCGCCCCCACCCAACCCCGCTCAACAACTTTTGGTCGGTTTTCTATGCAAAATCCACATTATGTATATATATATATATATATATATAAATATATAAAACAGCGCCCCTGGAGCAGATAGGGTCAAGGGCCTTGCTCAAGGGCCCACCAGTGGTATCTTGACAGGGCTGGGCCCCCCCAACCTTTTGGTAAGTAACCCAGAGCCATATCCGCTGAGCCACCACTCTCTTTGCAAATGGACATCTTCATCACTTTACGAGGCTGAATCCTACGTATTCACCGCTAAAACTGATCCACCTTAAAAATTGTGGGTGGCATATAGGACCAGGTACAGCTTCACTGAAAATCTGGCTGTGGTCGACAGGTTTTTGAATAGACTGTTGACATACATTTGTACAATAAAGGATTTATTAAATATGGCACCATGCTGTGACATAGAAAAGTTGATAAATGGGGATAATATTAACATTACACTTGCTTGTAGATGTCTTTTGTAATGAACCCAAGAGCATCATAGACATATTGGTGCAGTATATGTCTATATCACCTATAATGTAGGCTTCCTTTTATCATCTTTTATCTTTTTGTTATATTTTCTTTTTTTGCATGTTGTTTTTTTATCTCTGTCTTGTTGATGTATTGTTTGTGCACTGGAAGCTTCTGTTACCAAGAAAAATTCCTTGTATATGTAAGCGTACTTGTCAATAAAGCTCAATCTGATTCTGATTATTATAATTTTTGGGATATATGAATCTTAGAAGGGGGAGCATTGGATCAGCGTTCACGTCGCACTCCCTGTCAACTCCGACCTGGTCTCTAGCCAGGATCTGATCTTGGATCTTGGATCAGGATCTTGGATCTGTTGCAATGATCCAACCAGCTGACCGAATTCCAGCAGTGAATCCCGGTTATGTGCCACAACCATCAGCAGATCCCGAAGAGCCAGTGTGCAGTGACTTTCAAGCCATTGTACCGGCACTTAGAGTTCTACAACTTAACGTTGAGGGGCTGTCTGCAGCCAAACGAACACTCATCAGCACCATAGCCCACCGTCACAGTGTTGATGTCATCTGTCTGCAGGAGACACATGTAGCAGACCAGTTAGCATGCGCTAGATCATTGGAGGATTTGATCTTACACCAGATGCCAGATTCGGCCGTGCAACTTATGTTCGCAGTAATGTCGTGGATGCTTCCCCAGTCTCTTCATCACACTTCTATAACATCGTTCAGGTTGGAGGATTCAGAGTCCCCAATGTCTACAAACCTCCCAGTCAGCACTGGGACCAAGTTATACTTCCAGCTCTCGTGCATCCCGCAGCATATGCGGGATAATTCAACAGCCATCACCCTGACTGGGGCTACTCAGAACCAGACAAGATGGAGAGGCCTTGGCAGAATGGGCATCCAACAGTGATCTCGCTCTGAGGCAAGATGGAAAAAGCACTATTCACCAGACTTGTGTTGGCTCACATCGAGCGGTGACCACCCCCAGCCAGCAAGCCAGATGGTGTTGGAAGACTTCCCTCATAGCCAGCACAGACCTTTGCTCATCCACTTTGGACTCCAACTGCTGATTATCCACGGCTCAGCCAAGAAGCGCTGGAACCTCCGTAAAGCCGATTGGGATCTGTACAGTAGAAAGCTGGAGAGAAGTGTTGTAACCATTACTTCTCGCTGTATCCCAATTAAGGAAGCTTACCAATGCTTCCAAAGAGCAAATTTCAGTGCTGCTACTGCAACCATCCCCACGTGGCTGTAGGCCAGTCTTCACACCGTGCTTAGATGTTGAACGCCAAGCTCTCCTCAAGGAGTATGAAGGGTCTGGAAACCCCGACATTGCCGACCACCTAATTGAATCCCTGGATGCTGCCAGACAAAGCAGATCGTTGGAAAAACTCAACTTCACCCACTCCAGTCGGAAAAGTTGGAGCCTGATTCGTCGACTGGGTGCCTCCCAAAGACAACCAGTACAGTCCAGACCAGCTTTCAGTCCAAATGCCTTTGCCAGCTACCTTCTCAAGGTGGCAAAAGCTCCACTGTCGAAACCACACCAACAATCTGTGCACAAGGAGTGGCGGCAGTATTGTCGATTGAAGACAGTCGGACTGGAGGGTGACTGCCTGGAGGAATTCACAGACTCAGGGTTTAGGCATGGACGTAGCACTGGTGACCAAGTTCTTGCCCTGACGACATACATTGAAAATGGATTCCAGCAAAACCAGAAAACTGGAACCGTCTTCCTTGACCTAACTGCGGCCTTGACCTAACTATAGATTAGTCAGCATGCTGGCCTCCTGTTAAAACTATCCAAGGTTTTACCGCAGTGGGTAGTAGAGATCGCAGAACTCTTCCTCCATGATAGACGTTTCCGGGTACACCTGGCAGACAAAAACAGCTCTTGGAGGAAACAAGCAAACTGAATCCCGCAGGGGGTCTGTCCAGTCTCCAAGTCTCTTCAACATTATATTAATGATTTTCCAGCAACACAGTCCCGCAAATTCATCTACGCAGATGACATTTGCCTTGGGACCCAACATCAGACATTTGACGAGGTCGAGAACGTGCTGAACAAGGACATGGACTTGATGGCGGACTTCCTCAATAGGTGGTGGCTCCAGCCCAGTGCAACCAAGTCTATATCCAGTATCTTCCACCTCCACAATGCACAAGCAAAACGGGAGCACAATATCTACCTCAAGGGCCAGCGGATCAAACACAACCTAAATACGACGTACCTCAGAGTTACCATGGACCGATTATTAACATATCATGATCATCTGAAGAAGACAGCAGCCATAGTCAGCTCTCGGAATAACCTACACCGCAAACTGGCCGGCAAAAGATGGGGTGCAAGGGCACAGACACTCAAGACCACTGCACTTGCTCTTTGTTACTCAACAGCAGAGTACTGTGCACCGGTCTGGTCCAGATCATCCTACACCAAGCTAGTTGACGTTCAGTTAAACACTTATATGTGCACAATCACTGGAACTCTACATCCTACACCACTACCATGGCTGCCTGTTCTCAGCAACATACCACCACCACATCTCCGACGACAGGAGGCCACTGCCAAGCTGCTGACTAAAGTCCAAGTGAATGACAAATTGCCATTCAACATGGACATCACACTGCATCCAGCAGCCCACCTGCCATCAAGAAAATCTGTCTGGTTAAACCCACCGCCAGAGGATATGAAAGCTAACTCGGCATGGAGTGATGAGTGGGCAGCAACTGATGTTGTGAACCACGCCCTCATAGCTGAGCCATCGGTCTGTCCTCCTGGCTTCGACCTTCCTTGATGACACTGGTCAACACTGAACAGATTCCGGATGGGAAAGGGTCGATGTGCAGTCAACCTTGTTCGGTGTGGGCAAGCCACCAACCTGAACTGCAGCTGTGGGGAACCAGAAACCATGCAGCACATTGTCAATGAGTGTCCGCTAACTTATTTAAATGTTGGACTCGAGGCTCTACACCTGGCTGAACAAGATGCTATTCTGTGGCTGGGCATGCATTGCAAACGCTAAGGAGAAGAAGAAGCATCCAAGAACATAATATAAAGTAGGTAAAGTATATTGTTTATCCAATATCTAATATCCAAAGCCCATAACTGTAAAATACAATTAATAATATTATTATTATTATTATTAAACATTACATCATGCTTTGTCATCGAGACATAAACTTCAGTATACAGTGATACACAGGTACAGTATATGTCAGTGCCTATTTGCATGGCTATTTGATTTCAATTATTTAAAAAAATCTGAGAACATTGTGCCATGGAGGGACTCACAAACAAAATTAGCAAATCCACCATATTCTGATATGTTATATTTTAAATATGATTCTCGGAACAACGTCATCCACAGGTACAGTATAGCCGATTGTGCAAATCTGCAGGTCCCATAACTATATTATTTCAAATATTCTCAAAAATAAATGAGATTGCAGAGGCATAGAGGGACTCATAATGAAATTAGCAGTTTCATCATATTCTGATAAGTCATTGTTTCAATATGATTCTCTGAACAGAGCAATACACAGTTAGCGTGTATGCTGATTGTGGCAATCCGCCAAGTCGGACGGTCCGGGTCAGCCATCGCGACAGGTTGTAAAGTGTGAGCCATGCATCCAAACTCCGGACGAGGGGGACCAGGGGAATATTTTGTCAGACATACCAGCGGGTAGGGCCTCGCGGCAGGGTGGAGCCAGGGAGGCCACAGGGGCGATCTCTGCAGTGCAGCTATGCAGAGAGGGAAGAAAGCCACTGTAATGCGGCATAAGGATCCAGCAAAGGTGAATGGAAGCCGTGGGATTCAACTTGCCTATTTCTCAATTAAATAGTGAGCGCTCTGCTCCGAAGAGAAAATCTGGATGAGTGGTATGCACGCCCCCTCCTTTATACCAATATGTCCGGGGGAGGGGCATGCAAATACCACTCGCCAATTCCAATTGGCCTTTTATCAAATATCAGAGGCATCTCGGGCTCCCAAGAGTGAACCCTAGTGTCACTACATCAACACAACATCGAGTGAGTGACAGATAGGGAACTATTTTTTTCAAATATTCTAAAAAAAAAAAAAAATCATATATTGCGTCATATTCTGATGTGTAATGTTTGAAATATGATCTTCGAAACACCGCCATCCACAGGTAAAATATATTCTGATTGTGGCAATCTGCAGAGCCCATAATTACATTATTTCAAATATTCTCAAAAAAGAGACCATAGTGGACTAGATAAATATATTCACTGAAAAAAAAATCATGTTTTAATTCATATTCTGATGTGTTATGTTTGAAATATGATCTTCGAAATACTGCCATCCACAGGTATAAACATGATAAACAAATTAACTAACAAAATTATGCATTACACTATATTCTGATGCATCATTATCAAAAAATTATCACCAGAACACCAGCCATCCGTGCCATTCTACATAGCCCATAACTATTTTTTTATTTTATTTTGTTCAAATATTCTCAAAAAATCGAGACTATAGTGGGTTAGATAAAAACATTAAATAACGAAATCATGCATTATGTGACATTCTGATGTGTTATGTTTGAAATATGATCCTCGGATGCCGCCATCCACAGGTACAGTATAGGCCGATAGTGCAGATCTGCAGAGCCAATAACTATTTTTTTTCAAATATTCTCAAAAAAAATTTTATCTTAGTGGTTAAGATAAATACATTCACTAACAAAATCATGCATTATGTCATGTTCTGATGAAAAATTATTCAAAAATGATCACCAGAACACAGCCATCCGTGCCAATTTACATATTTAAAAAAATATATATTTCTTTTTCAAAGGCTCTCAAACACTGAGGCCTTAATGGGCTAGATAAATACATTCACTAATGAAATAATGCATATATTCTGATGTATTATGTTTGAAATATGATCCTCGAAACACTGCCATCCACAGGTACAGTATATGCCAAATGCAGCAATCTGCAGAGCCCATAACTATATTATTTCAAATATTCTAAAAAACAAAACAAGATTGTAGTGGGCTATATAAATACATTCACTACCAAAATCATGTATTAAGCCATTTTCTGATGTAACATTATTAAAATATGATCACAAGAACACAGACTTCCATGCCAATCTACATACCCCATAACAATTTTTTTTTAAATGTTCTCAAATTCTGAGACCTCACTGGGCTAGATAAATACATTCACTAACTAAATCATGCATTATGTCATATTCTGATGTAACATTATTTCAATATGAGCCTCAGAACTCCAATCTAAATTGCCCATAATATTTATTTTAAATCTAAAAAAATAAATAAATACAAAAACGAGACTGTAGTGGCATAGATGGACACATACACTAACAAAATGAGCAATTTCATAATAGTCTTTTGTGTAATTGTTTCAATATGATTCTCTGAACACATGGATACACAGGTGCAGAATGTGCCTTAAAGCCCACCCCCATACCTAACCCTAACCATAGAGGAAAGTGTGGGAAGTAGGGATTTCAGCACAATACCGGTAAGCCCACTGCTTTTAACGAGAAACCAATTTCCATATTACTAATGCTAAGGACATCTATATTTTAGATCATAAAGCTAGTTTCTCATATTATCTTTGGCTAAAACGTATCTCTTTTTCAGTTTATTTTTATTTATTTATTTATTTTTATTCTAAAAAAGGTATTAGATATTGACTATGCGTTTAATTCTATAAATTTAATCAGCTGTACCTATATCTGGTGGAAAAAGTAATATGGAACATGTTACAATAACATGGCAGACAATAATTTACAGTCACAATCATTTATTTAAAAAAAATAAACAAAAAACAAAGACAACATAGATGTATTCCAAACGTCTTTTGCCAAGTGCTCAGAATTTTTTTATATTTTAAGAATATATGTTTTCCGGCGGGAGAGTGGTCCAGACACTTGATCTATCATACAAATTATTGTGAGTTGTTATGAGTCTGTGCTTGGCATTTATACGAACATAAATGTTTCCCAAAATGAATAATAGTCTACCTGCCTACAAAACAACCTTGATAATTTAGTGCTAAAACATCTTTCTGCTTGATATTAGTTAAATTCCTCAAGCTATTGTAAATGTAGTAATCGAAACATACAAGAACAATTATTTCTGTACTGTTTGTCAGTTGACATTACCTTAATACCATTTTCTTCTAAGCTACCTGTTGTCTAATAATGATCAAATATTTACCGAAAAAGTGCCCTCTAACGGCTGTGGGGATCACACATAAAATTAAGAGTGTTATGATTGTTCATGTAGCTCATGATGCATGATGATTACAATGTGAAAAAAGTGATATGAAGTCCCAGGCTAGCTTTTGGGTAAACACATTTTGGATAAAAAAATAAATATCGCCATCACTTACTTGCTTAGTGGTGAAGAGGATAGAAGTAGTTACCTGTGGTCCTCTATACCATTTATGTCAGGAATATGCTGCATGCTGCTAGTGGGATTGATACCTGAGATAACAATACAAATTTAAAATATGACTTCCTTTTCAAGACATGATGCCAGAATTTTAGTCTAAGTAACATGAATGGTCATTAGAGATCGATGATACCACTTATTTTCGTTTCGATACCAAGTACTTTTAGGCCAATATCGCCAATATCGATACCAATACCAGGAATATCGATACCAATACCGATACTCCTATTGAATAAAATTTTTACTAATTCTTTGGAGAAAATTTGCATTATTACTTGCATTTTGTATATATTTATGGGCCTAAACAGAAAATTATTAGGCTACTTTGTTTACCCTTTAATAATTAGTTAGTATAAGCCACATATAATTACTAAATTACTAAAACCAAGTTACCATATGGATACTACAGTAATTGTATCAAAACCTTTGTTTCCCGTCTGTCGCTTACTTCGACGTCGTGTCGAAGAAGTGACACTAGGGGTCTCTTTTGAGCACCGAATATGCCTCTGCTCTATGAAAAAAGGCCAATGAGAAGTTGGCAGACAGTATTTGCATACCCTGCCACGGACATACGGGTATAAAAGCGGGGAAATACTATGAGTCCATTCAGAAATTTTCTTCGGAGCCGATGGTTGTACTGCAGCAAGCTGCGAGTCACACACCCGTTCCTGTTCCTCTCACGCTCTCTGCTGTTGGATCTACGGCGCACTGCAGCGGCTTTCTCCTTCCATGGACGGCAGTGCAATTTGCCCCTGGGTGCTTCGACAGTGCAAGAGCACATTGAAAGAGTGATATTTCTTTTACAAGAGCAATAAACAGTGGCGTTGAATGTCCTTTTCAGGACGCGTAAAGATGCCATTTCCGCCCCTGTGTAGTTTCTGGATGCGCTGATTTCTCCCCACCTCTCACGGTCATAAAAGCTGCCTCGTGTGCCTGGGCTGCGATCACACGCAGGCAGCTTTTATGAATGGTTCATGTTCTCAGTGTGAGAACATAGCCATGGCAACATTGCAGTCACGGCTTTCTTTTGTCATGAGAGAAAGCCACTTCAGCCGCCCCCTTGCCTCGCCTCCTTACTACGGGATTGGGCCAGGCGCCGCTGGCAATGAAGGCGATTTGGGGATAGTGACGGGTTCTGTTCGCCGGGTAAACCCCTTCGAACCACCCGCCTTCCCGGCACGTTTGCTTGCTTCCATCTGAGCTCGGGATGAGTGATTTCTCTCCAAAGGTTCATGATCTCAGTGCTAGAACATGGCCGTTCCAGCATTGCGATCGGGGCTTTCTATTGTCATGAGAGAAAGCCACTTCAGCCGCCCCCCCACGCCTCGCCTCTTTCCTAAGGGATTGGGGCTGGCACCGCAGGCATTGAAGTGATTTGGGGATAATGACGGGTTGTGTTTCTCTGGGTAAACCCCCTTGAACCACCCGCCTCCCCGGCACACTTTCTTGCTTCAGAATTGGATGACATCACTGCTGCATCGGAAAGCGTTATAGCGCTGTCTGATGCTGATGACTCGCTTGGACCGCTTCAGCCCTGCACACCACGGCCCTTCCTGCAACCAACGCCAGGCCAAGGCTCTTCAAAACTTGCACGTGGGTAGTCCTGTTCTTCATGTGCTGCAGGAACTGCGCTCGATGACCAACCGTGCCCCCCGGGCCATGAAGGTCAGAAGCGCCGGCACTCGAACAGGCGATGACCACCCTTGTGATCCAGAAACGCAATCTATGGACCGGACCAGGTCAAAATTCGGGATGTAGACAAGGCACACCTTTTCGAGCACCCCCGTCTCCAAGCTCCGTCCATTCAGTGGCGCCGCTGATGACTCTGCCCAGCAGTCCTCAGCGGTGCAGCAGACGTAGGCCACTTAACATCCTGCCCCGCCGCAAACCTGCCGCCATGGGCCACGGCGCATCTGCTCGCCGGGGGCGTCCTCCTGCGGCTATGAAACACCCGTAAGGCTCCCAGGCGCTCATGAGACACTCAACCCAGGGACCAAGACATTAGCTCCGGAGATGGTAAGACCGCTCCATCCCCCAATTTTTTGTTGAATTAATTTTCACATTCTCAGTAACAGAGCTATTTCCTTTGTCTCTGGGTCACCAGGCCAGCAAATGCCATTCTCACGGCACTCTGTCGCCAGATCTCAACAGTCCCAGCATGCTGGATGCGGACCATCCGCCTTCAGCCCCACAACTGTTCCCCGGCCGGCCGGTTCCAACGAGTCTAGAAGACGCCTAAGTTGGACCTCCTCCTCGGTCGCTAACCCGCCCCCTGTCGGATGTGCGGAGCAAGGTAAGTGCTTTGAGTCTTTTCTCAGCACCAGAGCCTCGGGACGTGTCATTGCCACCCGACGCCGCTTTACCTACTCCGCCCCGCTGTGAAGCCCCGCCGGGTATGTCAAAAATAATCGTCCCCTTGGTGCCTCTAGCACGGAGTTTGGACGCGTGGCTCTCACTTCCCAACATGTCTCGCTGGCTGGCCCGGACCATCCGACTCACGCAATTCAGTTTGACATGGCGAACATGCCAAGTCCCTGCGCGCAGAAATCTCTACTCTCTTCAAAGATGCAATAAAACCTGTCCCTCCAACCGAGATGAGGAAGGGTCTCTACAGGCCTTACTTCATCATACCCAAGAAAGGTGGCGGCTTACGACCGATCTTGGACTTGCGAGTTTTCAACCAAGCGTTGCACAAACTCCCGTTCAAAATACTCACGCAGAAACACATTTTAATCTGAGCTCGACATCTAGAATGGTCCGCAGCGGTAGACCTGAAGGACACGTACTTCCACGTCTCAATTCTGCCTCGGCACCGACCCTTCTTATGGTTCGTGTTTGACGGCCAGGTGAATCAGTACAAAATCCTCTCCTTCGGCATGTCTCTGTCCCCTCGCGTCTTCACGAAAGTCGCAGAGGCAGCTCTGGCCCCGCACTGAGAAAGCGGCATCCACATACTCAATTACCTCGAAGACTGGCTCATTCTGGCCCACTCCCGAGAGTAACTATGCGCTCACAGAGACCAGGTGCTCAGGCACCTCAGCCGTCTGGGGCTTCAGGTCAACTGGGAAAAGAGCAAGCTCACCCCGGTCCAGAGCATCTCATTTCTCAGCATGGAGTTAGACTCAGTCTCAATGTCAGCACGTCTCACCAACAAGCATGCGCAGTCAGTGTTGAGGTGCCTTGCCGCTTTAAGGCCTGGTACAATGGTCCCCTTAAAACTTTCCCAGAGGCTCCTTTGGCATATGACATCCTCCGCGGTGGTCGCACAGCTGGGGTTGATACATATGAGACCGCTTCAGCACTGGCTTCAGACTCGAGTCCTGAGACGAGCATGGCGCCGCGGCACGCACTGTGTGACGATCACACCCGCCTGCTGTCAAACACTCAATCCCTGGACAGACCTCTGTTTTCTACGGGCAGGAGTACCCTTGCAGCAGGTGTCCCGACGCGTCTTGGTCATGACCGATGCCTCCAGATTGGGTTGGGGTGTCTTGTGCAATGGGCACGCAGTAGCAGGTTGTTGGAAAGGGGCCCCGCTGCGCTGGCACATCAACTGCCTGGAGTTGTTGACTGTTTTCTTTGCCCTGCAGAAGTTTCTCCCGTTAGTTCTAGACAAACATCAGGTCAGACAGCACCACTGTGGTGGCGTACATAAATTGCCAAGGTGGCGTAAGCTCCCGCCACACGTCACGACTCGCCCGTAAACTCCTCCTTTGGAGCCAGCAGCGACTCAAGTCGCTGTGCAGCACTCACATCCCCGGCAACCTCAATGTGATAGCCGACACACTGTCACAACAATGCTTGCCCGGCGGAGAGTGGAGGCTTCACCCCCAGCCGGCCCAGCTGATTTGGGAATGGTTCGACAAGGCCCAGGTAGACCTGTTTGCCTCACAAGAGACCTCCCACTGCCAGCTCTGGTATGCCCAAACAGAGGCTCCCCTCGGGGCAGACACACTGGCACACAGCTGGCCTGCGGGGCTGTGCAAGTATGCATTTCCCCCAGTGAGCCTTCTTGCACAGGTGGTGTGCAAGGTCAGGGAGGATGAGGAAGAAATCACCCTTGTGGCTCCTTATTGACACACCCGGGCCTGGTTCTCGGACCTCGTACTCCTCGTGACAGCCCCTTCCTGGCGAATTCCCCTGTGGAAAGACCTTCTTTCTCAGGGACGGGGCACACTCTGGCGGGGCAGACCTTGGAACCTCCACGTCTGGCCCCTGGACGGGATGCGGAAGATCTTGCTGGTCTACCACCCAAGGTCATAGCCATGATCAACCAAGCCAGAGCCCCTTCTACCAGGCAACTTTATGCCCTGAAATGGCACTTGTTCGCGAATTGGTGTTCTTCCCATGCTGAAGACCCACAGAGGTGTGCAGTTAGGTCAGTGCTCTAGTTCCTACAGGAGAAGCTGGAAGGGAGGCTGTCCCCTTCCACCTTAAAGGTGTATGTTGCCACTATCACAGCTCACCACGACCCAGTAGACGGCAAGTCTCTGGGTAAGCATGACTTAATTATAAGGTTCCTAAGAGGCGCCCGGAGGTTAAATCCCTCCCGGCCAAGCCTGTTCCTCTCCTGGGATCTCTCGGTGGTCCTCGCCGGTTTTCAGAGATCCCCCTTCGAGCTGCTAGAATCAGTTGGCTCAGGGCCCTCTCTCTAAAGACGACCCTGCTGATCGCGCTTGCTTCCATCAAGAGGGTCGGGAACCTGCAAGCGTTCTCTGTTAGCGACACTTGCCTGGAGTTCAGTCCGGCATACACATATGTGATCCTAAGACCATGACCGAGCTACGTGCCCAAGGTCCCTACCACTCTCTTCAGAAAAAAGGTAGTGAACCTGCAAGCGCTGCCCCGGGAGGAGGCAGACCCAGCCCCTTCATTGCTGTGTCCAGTATGTGTCTTGTGTGCCTATGTGGACCACACTCAGAGCTTTAGGTGCCCTGAGCAGCTATTTGTCTGCTTTGGGACAGTGGAAAGGGAACGTTGTCTCCAAACAGAGGCTTTCCCACTGGGTGGTGGATACCATCTTACTGGCCTATCGCACCCAGGCCGTGCCACCCCCACCCCCCCTTGCAGGTCCGAGCGCACTCAACAAGGGCACTGGCAAGAGATACCTCCCTAGCAGACATTTGTAGAGCAGCGGGTTGGGCAACACCTAACACCTTTGCAAGATTTTACAATCTCAGGGTTGAGTCAGTCTCATCCCGTGTTTTCTCAGGTCCGAGCTGGTAGAACTCGGTACAAGCTGGCGGTCTGACCGGGTGAATCGTTTGCCTCCAGTGCCTTCTTTCCCAGGAGGTCCCACCCACCCGGGTCCCTGGTTGATTCCTTCCTAGCCCTTTTGGGTCCACAGTTCAGAGGAGGAACTTGCTGACCCAGTCCACTATGGGTACCCTAGGCTACCCTGTACTGGAATAGGTGCTCCACAGGTCAGGCCTCCTACGCAGACTCCTCCTCCTTCCACGATGCGGTAAGGGCCCCAGCTGCTCTTGCTCTATGCCGAGAAACATAGAGATAAAAGAGGCCAAGCCAGGTTTGGCCCATTCCCAGGTTTGCAAGCATCACCTTGTTCCCCACTAGGGTAACCAGAAGGATTCTGATGACACTTTTGGGGCATTGGGGGAGGGTACGTGCAGTTTGAAACACAGTTGGTCGCTTGTGCACGTGAAATTCCTGCCTGCTACTGTGTCAGCAGTACACGTACACGGCTCAGCGCATGGCGTGATTTAAAGAGGACCCCTAGTGTCACTTCTTTGACACAACGTTGGTAACGAGACGTCGTGTCCTCCCGGCCACGTCGCTGAGCCAAGCTACTGCAGTGGCCGGACCATTTCTGGCTCCTCAGAAAAATCCTGAATGGACTCATAGTATTTCCCCGCTTTTATACCCGTATGTCCGGGGCGGGGTATGCAAATACTGTCTGCCAACATCTCATTGGCCTTTTTTCATAGATCAGAGTCATATTCGGTGCTCAAGAGAGACCCCTAGTGTCGCTTCTTCGACACAAAGTCTTGTTCCCTCCATCAGGGTACGGAGGTTACATACGTAACCGAGACGTTCTGCCACAAAAAAACAAAAACTAAACATGGTTACTAGAGTTGTGGTTAGTAATACAATATCACTGCATTAAAGCCATGGTAATTTTTCATAAGTGTATCATTTAGTATCGAGGATTACAGATCATTATCAATGTTTTAATAACTCTGAATTTAAATAAGCTTGTAAAAATGGTCAAACAAGCCCATTATAATACATGTCCCATCTAGGTTAGTCATTACTTAGTGTGACTAACTCCAGATGCTGATTTTCTGTCATTACCTCAGTAAAGCACTGCTCCCTCTTTGAACGAGCGCTATGACTGAAAGGGTGAGCACTGACTGATAGTTTATTTTAGCATTTCTGTGCCTCAAGATGAGTGGAAGAAAAAATACATTACAATACATTACTATTCAGTAATATAATACATTTTTTCCACTTCAAATCTTATGACATGCATTAATATTCCTGTAATTGAAATAATAAGATAACTTATTAAAAAAAAACTTAAAATCAATATTTTTATGTGAGGATCGATATTCTTGATACCACATCCGTATCGGAAGTATCGATACTTTAGTATCGATCCGCCCATCCCTAATGCTCATGTATCTTTAACTTACATGGTTATGCCAATGAGAGACTTTTTATTAGAAGAGTCCCAGGTTTAGACATCTAAAGGTAACTGAAAACCTGCTCTCTCCTCTCCAGTGTAGTCACCTATATGAGAGAATAAAAAGTTACACTTGTCCAGCTCTTTGACTGGTTAAATTGTTCTGGAACAGAATTGTATAGAACAAATAATCAGGACATGATATGTGTGGTAAAAAGTTCCATAAAGATTTTGTCTGAAAAAGTGTATCTTGAGAGTGTTGACCGTTTACATTGAGTTTTTTTTTTTTTTTTTTTTTTTGCATATATCCGGTTGCATTAGTAAATATTGAGTCAGGCAATATATATATTTTTTTTATTCAAGCTCTATATGCAATACATGTGACATCGTTATATGTTTATATTTGCAGAAAAAAAACATATACACGGCTTTAAGTCATTTCTTATTTACCTCGATTCCTGACTTTTTCTTCCTTTCTACATGCTCAGATTTAATTTGCCACATATACTGTACCTGAGGGTGGCAGTGTTCCAAGAATCATATTTCAAACATAAAACATCAGAATATTATGTCATTATGAATTTTCTTAGGGTGTGAGTCCTTCTATGCCACTACGATCTCATTTTTTGTGAATATTTAAAATAATATAATTATGGGCTCTGCAGATAGGTACAACTGGCATATACTCTACCTGTGGATGGCCATGATCCGAGGATCATATTTTAAACATAACACATCAGAATATGATGAAATTGCTAATTTCTTTGCTGTGTCTCGTTTCGAAGTCTGCATCCTCCGGAGGTCGCATTTGTCTCATTTCAGAAAAGCAAGTACACGCCAAATGCGACCTTTGAATGCAAACTTCTTTCATGGGAATTCGGAGGATGCACGAGGTGTATCCTTTGTGGGCATTCACAACCCACAATTCTTTGCTCAAAGGAAATGGACATAATTTGTCAAAATAAAATTACGCCAATTTGCTCAAAATATGATGTTCAAACGCAAGTAATGTTAATTTCTATTTATTTATTTATTTAAAAATGTACATACTGTAATTACACCTATACTTAGCCATTTATTACTGCTATTCATACTATTCATCCTGCACATACACTTATTCTAACTGCTCTTATTATGTTACCTCACTGCACATAGCTGTACATACATATCTGTCTATATGGTTCATACAGAATATCCATATTTACTCTGTTTCTTATTATATAGTCTGCTAATACACTGCATATATCTATATTATTCTTACCACTATTTGAATGTCTCTGCTACTACATTGCACATATCTGTACATGTTGTTCATACACTGTTCATATTACATAGCCATATTTATTTATTCTGCTCTTCTAACACTGCAATATATTTCTTGTCCTGCCTTTGCACCATCTGTCTACACTTGAATATCACATTGCACCTTTCTGCTTCTTTGCACTTCTGGTTGGATGCAAACTGCATTTTGTTGTCTTTGTACTTGTACTCTGCACAATGACAATAAAGTTGAATCTAATCTAATCTAATTTCCATGTTGAAGAACCTCAGTAGACGGGTGCAGAGTATATAATATATATAATTATAGCAATATATATAATTAAAATAAAGTATTATAGACAAAAAGTACACCTGTGAAATCTATTTTCTTTTCTCTCTACGTCATTATAACATTCCCTTCCAAAGGGACTTTGTTCCCTTCTCACTCAGAGCACTCGCACTTGTTAAAGAGTGGCGTGCTGTCATTGCAACCATTCCATCTTGTTTACATGCCGAATGGGCAGCGAAACATGCCGAATGGGCCGCGATAAGCTAAAATGAGCCACCGCGTTATGCCGAACGGACAAACTGCACCTCGATGTGCAGAAAAGGACATCAATTCTAGAAAATTATCACAATCAGAATCAGAGTGAGCTTTATTGGCAAGTACGCTTACATAGACAAGGATTTTGTCTTGGTGACATAAGCCAGTGCGCACACAATACAACAATACAATTTATATATATATATATATATATATATATATATATATATATATATATATATATATATATAATATAATTATATAGAAATACAAAAAAATATGATGTAATGTTTAATTTCATAAGTCTATTATTTTCTCTCCCTCTACGATCTCAGATTGTCAAGAACATTATTATGTTTTGTATTTAGAGAATTTTTATGTATTTTGGCACTAGGCATACTGTAATTAAATTGTATTGCTCTGTAGTTGATATCTTATGATAAAAGAAAGCCTACAATATAGGTTCTGTAAACATATACTGCACCAATATGTCTATGATGCTCTTGGGTTCATTACTAAAGACATCTACAAGCAAGTGTAATGTTAATATTATCACCTTTTATCAACTTTTCTATGTCACAGCATGGTGCCATATTTAATAAAGCCTTTAAAAATAGTGTGGGAAAAGTCAGCGTTAGTTACTGTATATGAGTATTGTTACATATGACATGTAAGATGATTCACAGTTAAAGTGATAAAGAAAATCAAATCTCAATAGCAAACTTTGTCTAATGTCATCTTTACACAGACTTTCACATGAACGTGGAATATGGGATGGGTCTTATATAAGGCACAGGCTTTCTTAGCTTAAAAATGGTCACAGGCGCATTTTATAGAAATGTTCAAATAAAAATGATGCAGTGAAAATAAATTTACAAATGTATGTCAGCAGTCTATTCAAAAACCTGCTGACTGCAGCCTCAGATTTTCAGTGAAGATGTACCTTAAAAGGTGAAAATAAGCTGGAGGTCCTATATGCCACCCACCATTTTTAAGGTGGAATGTTTTTTTCGGTGAATAAGGAGCTGGGTAGGGTTGCACCAAATGTATGTAAGTTCTCACGTAAATTAGGACATAAAGTTCACACTAAGGGCTTAGTAACTACTAGTTAGTTTGTAACTAAGTCAGTGCTTAATTTGGTTGCACCATCTGTTCTTAAGGCAAGACTTAACTAATAGGTCGTAAGCTCTCTGTAAAGTGATGCGTAGTCGCATATTATAATGTTTACCTGTATTTATCCAATGAGCCGCATTCAAATTTATACACTGATGTGTTAAAAAGCAGTGACCTTCAATTTGATCTTGTTACATTGACAGACCAGCCAACCTGTACACATTTTGCGTAGCAGGTACGCATTTTGACCTCAAAGTACGCTGGTACAATTTGTCACTCTAAACTACACAAAGACCTGGTGATGCCTCTATGCATGCGCATTATTCAAATCAAGCAACAGCAAAAGAAGAGTTCGACCAATCACAGCACTGGGCTCATTCCCCAAATAGAAATCATTAAAAAGAGACTGCAAATCGACAACAACACAAATTTAATTTAACTGCTGCTCCACACAAACTCATTTGGTGTGAGTTTGGACCACTTATAACGTGCACATGACCGCAAGATGCGCAAACATTGCCCCTGATTTGTAATGAGAATCATTTATAAATCAGCGCTTAAGAAAATCTACTACAGTTTTACCATGTACTGTACTGTAGAAAGTGTTTTTTTTATTAATAATGTTGTCCTAATGCTATGTAATTTGCAAGCTAGCTTGCTTGTTCACCAGGGGCCGGTTGCACCAGCTTTGCATAAGTTAGAACTTAGCCTAGTTGTGGCGTAAATTGGCACTGTCACAATTCACGTAACTGTCAGCTGTAATAAATGATATCTCCATTAAAATATGATACGTAATAAAAGTAGATTTGATATAAAGTATATTTCCCCTATGTAAAATACCGGGGTAGAAAGAGTACTGAAAAATCATACTCAAGTGGAAGTACTGCTACTTCCCAAAAAATTTATTGTGAGTAGAGTAAAAGTGTAGCTCATTTAAAAGTACTCATGAGTAGTTAATATTGAGTACCGAGTTGCAGAAACTATGCCCCATTATAATGAACACTGTATGTCAACTTTTAAAATACATCACTTATCTAAGATAAACACTGCATGAATCTGATTCCAAAAAATACAAGGGAGTCATGATAACAGAAATGAAAAGTTTTAAATGTTATTTTCAATACACTGATCACCATTTTAAATCATAATTTATTAAACAAATAGTTTATAATCAGTTTATGTGTAGGGTCTGAATTTCCCTTAATGCTGACAGAGTGTTATTGTTGTGCTTTAAACATGTTCAAACAATGCAAGGAATGCAAAAAAAAGTGAAATAAGTAGAATCACTTGGCACGTCAAGTCCTGCACAATAGATGAGGTAGAGCAGGCATGGGAAAAGTTGTTTGGTACAGGGGCTACATCATGCTTAAAAAGGAATAATTCACCCAAAAATTAAAATCTCTCATCATTTCCTCACCCACATGCCATCCTGGATGTGTATGACTTTGATGAGCTCATTGATGTCATAAATTATCAGTCTGCTTTTTTATTCCATCCACCTGGCTGGAGGCTTCCGTAAATATTTAGTTTATACACAGGGTTGCGTCCTACCTAAGTTTAAGAGTGCAACGCTCAAATATTTAGTAGTGCGTAAATTGTGACTTAGTGCCCATTTACGCCACAACTAGGCTAAGTTCTAACTTCTGTATAGCTGGTGCAACCGGCCCCTGGTTAATAAGGAGCTGGATTCATCCTCGTCATCACTTTGTTGTAAAAGTAGCCTGCTTGTTGAAGTTTCGATAGCCTCTCTTTCTCGGTTCCATTGAAATCAACTTGTAGGCTGCCGATGCTTACACTATATCCATTTTAGTTACGTGAACTTGAAGGTGTTGAGGCATGTTTTTCAACTTGAATGTGTTGAAAACAAAAATTTACAAGAGCTTCTGACTGGCTGTTACGAATGGAGCAGACGCGGAGTGGGGATCTAAATGCAGCTTTTATTAAATGATAAAAAACCGACAACAAAAACACTGGAACAAACAAAATGTCCACGATGGGAAAATGAAAGCAAAACAGGGGGAAAACACGACAGGAACAAGACAGGAACAAGACAGGAACAAGACAGGAACAAGACAGGAACTCGGGCTGGAACTCGGGTGACAACATTCAACGATCGACAAAGGACTGAAAAACAACAGGGCTTATAAAGACAGGGATAACGACAAACAGGTGCAAACAATGAGGGATGTAATGAGGCCGGGAATAATGGGAATTGGACTTTGGAGTGAAGGTGAGGGGAAAACAAAAGAAAGACAATGGGGAAATCGTGACACTGGCTAACTAATTTTGGTAAGCATGCTTTGGCCATTTGTAGAGGGTGTTATTCAGTTTGAATGAATGTACAGTATTGAATGAAAGGGCAGCCAACAATGCTTTGAATCAGAGAAAGCATAACATAAAGTGCTTATACCTAAGAGTGGCGCAAAAGTGAATACATGAATAACTGTCTGTGGTGCTCAGCTGAGATGAAAGATGATGAATTTGAATGAAAGGAGTAGTTTATATTAACAATTACTGTATATTTCTATATTTCATAGTATCTATTTTTCTTTTCACCCTTCTGTTAGATAAGCACTGCTTACATGTCTTATATTGATAGCACGTCCCTAGTTGTATTGCAAAGTGCAATGCTCAGTGATGGATTTTCCCAACAAAACAATGACCGAAAATAGGAAATTAATTTTATGTTCAATTGCCAATTAAAAGAGAATCAATTGTTTATTGCACCTTTAAAAAATCCATCAAATTACTAAATGTCAGTATGTAAAAGATAGAGCTTCCATGGATGAGTATGTTCATGATACCGCTAATAACCCATTTAAGATGTATAATTGTTTTAAATCAACTTAATACCTTCCTCAAATTCCCCTCTTTGGGTGATTCTGCTAACAGACGACAACACATCCCTTTACATCTGACTTTCCAGGAGGCATCTTATCAAAAGCCGTCTCTTTGCGGCAGCCTGGCAAGTTCAAGGAGATGAAATCCCTGTCACATGTCACCTTATTTGAGGCCAACCTCTGAATCCCTCAGAATTGTGGTTGCACAAAGCTGTTATGAATTTGTCACCTCCTGTCAGTTTATCTCACAGGCAGACTCTCTCCTATCTTTCTCTACACTGGTCTCTTAGTTGCACACATACAGTCACACAAACTTACACATACAATATCCCATGCACATACTCAGACAATTTTCCATCACTGGAATTCTTGCAAGCTGTTATCAGCAAATTATAAGACAGAAATAGAGATGCTAAATTTACATATGTTAACAGCTTCTTTTTGTCTTTGTCCACAGCAATGTGCACAATGTGAAATATAATGAATTGTCTCTTACAAATGTTAAACCCTTCAGCTCAATTAACCATTCTATCCTTTTAGTCATGTTTCACAAAAGGATAACCTAATGCACAGAGACTGATAATTTGCCTGAAATTATAGACATTTCAAAAACTCTTTGAAAAACTCATAACTCCTCAAACAGCCTGTGGTCAGCAATGGTCAATATAGATAGTTTTGTAACTGTGATTTTCTCTGATAAAAGGACAGTTAGTTAAGTAAATAATACAACTAATTGTCTTTGATTGGATCTTGAGATGTTTAATTCAATTTCAGTATGAGTTCTAAAATTGAGAAAAGGCATTACAGAGTTTAGATTGGGGGGGGGGTATTAAATGAAAGATATAAATAAAAGAGCTCATAACAGACAATCTTATTTATACTAAGTTACCTTAAAGTTGAAAGTGTAGAAAACATGAATTTTCTTCATGTGTTCGTCTGTTTGTGTTTCTGTGACAGCTGACATAAAAGAGCTCATAACAGACAATCTTATTTATACTAAGTTACCTTAAAGTTGAAAGTGTATTTTTTTTCAATGTTAAAATAATTTTTCCTATCCAAGCTGATGTAATATGCAGAGACAGCAATAGGGATGAGGGACAAATTTATCTTGTGATGTTCTCACCTTGTTTCAGAGGATTATGTATGTTTTATTATATTTATATTAAAAATATTTTAGTATAGTAACACTATGTTATTAAATAGATATTTGTGAGGTCCTACCCCTATTCCTAATCCTAACCTCTTCTCAACAATATAAAACACTTATCAGGCAGATAAAAATAGTCACAATCATTGTTTTATTTTTTAAATAAATATAAATTATTCTAAGTGATTCATGTGCTGCATTCCAAGTTTTCTGAAGTGAAACACAAAGTTTTATTTGCTGAAAATCTTCTCCTCCATCAAGGTAGTCACATCTCATGCAAAAAGTTATAGCCAAACTTTATCATGTCACAACTGATCAAAAGGCAATCTGGAAGCCAATGGCATTTGACATCACTGAAGTCAAACCTGCCATAACGCTTATTGGGGCTGCAATTTTTTTATATTTACGTATTGGGCAGGACTATCTGTTTTTCCATCTAATTGCAGACTGGGTGAGTGTTCGGGAAACCTGTCTGAAACATTATTCTTATGCTGCTTGGTGGCGCTAGTGGCACAGAAGTTACACTTTTCAACAAGTTACATTATGATGGTATAACAAGAGAATATCATGCTTATACAGTGTAGATGCAGAGAAGGGGATAAAACATTCACTATCCATAACATTCAACAAATATTTACCAATTTCTGTAAATTTATCATTTATGTAATAACCTGTCTGACAATGTTTACAGTGCATTATAACAGCATATAGCTGCCTGCAACACTAATGGATGCAGACACATTTCACACTATCTGTAAACACCAATTTAAACTCTCTACCTTTTTTGTAAGGCTGACATCAAGATATCGTAAAAGTCAAAGAACTCTGCGAGAACCAATTCATAAAAACTCTCACACAGAAGAACATTTTCACCTGAGTCAACACATCCTACTGAGCACGGACAATAAAACACAAATCTCACATCTGACCTCTACCTCACCTAAGGCCAATTTAGGCCTATTCTCGAAAAACTCACAAACATCTGCCCCCCTCTACTCCTCCTTCCCCTTCAGCTCAGAATCACTTCAAACTCACCTAAGATCTGCATGTAACAAAATATCATATGTGATGTATACAAATTATGTGACTAGGCAAAATGTTTGGTATCATTTAAAATGTCTCAGTGTGACTGGTATATGGTCTCTTCCCCATGTTGATAAATATATTGGTAACAAAGTTACCAAATATATTTGTCTTTACCAAATGCTGTATAATTCTGGATGTCTGTCCCCATCCCTGCCTGTATGTTAATGAGCTATGTCCCCAGGACTTCCAAACCTAACCACTCCCAAATTTCCCTTTGTTCATGGTTTGGGTATTTAAGGAAATGTGACACATTGTTCATGGTTCTCCGTAGTCAGACGATCCCACACAGTTTACTGTGTGTAGTTTATTGCAGGTAATTGCTATTTTAATTTCTTATGTTTCGATAAAATGTCTAAATGTGACTTATTATTGTCTAATTGGAATTGATGAATTTATTATTTTACCTGGTAAATAAATTGTTACATTTGAGATTATTCTGATTTACTCTGAAACTATTTTCTTTAGCAGATTACATTAAATCCATGTTTCCGCAAATCTTCAACCAGGTTAGCAGCGGACTAAAGACGGTTTTGAGTGGAGCATGGGGCACACCAACTGAGACTTTAGAGCTCCCACTAACTAATTGGCATTATTTATAGTGTACATAGTGTGTACAGGCTCGATAGGGAATTTCTGTTTAGTGTCGACCAAGCCTAAATAGGGTGAAGTCTAAACCTCTGGTTATTTTAATATTTTCTAGCTAAGTGTACATAGGAATCTATGGCATGATCATATAAAACTATTTTAACTTTTTATGTTGGTCTATCTTTGTAAATTTAGTGATCATGACCTCTCGGTAGAAATGTTACACTAATTAAGTGTTTACTATCTAAGGGGACTAAACAAAATCCTTGTAGATAAAAGGGCAAGCAGGAGCAGCCATCTAATTAATATTTAGTCAATTACTGTTTTAATGACCAATACTGGCATATTTGTGACCGTGAGATCTGCTTATACGGCTGGCGCGAGACTCTCTAAGCGACAGGAATACGAATGAACAAGCACAATATAAAATAGAGTTAAATATGATGATTCAATGTTAAATCAAATTGCATAATAATAACTAAGATTAGAACATTAATATATCCTTAGAAACTTTTATAATTGGAGTCAGATAAAATAAAAGAGGATCTTAAAATGAATAATATAGTTATTTAACTGGAACGAAATAACTTAAACTGAACGTGCACGATAAGACAGAACACGCAGGAGACCTTCATCCACGCTGTTAGAAGCCGCCATTGGACCAATAGGTGGACCTCCATAAAATGTAAAAATATATATGGTGAAGTTTTGCAGCTTGTTATACTACTTAAACAGTCATGCCTCCTGCTCATTTTCTATGTGAGTGGTGAATGTTTATGCGAGTCAAGGTAGACAGGTATTAAATATCACATTCCACCGGGTGCAAGGATACCACCTCATGTAAAGTGTGCCTTCATGCCTTCTCTCTTTTATTTTAAGTCTTTTTTTTTTTTTTTTTTTTTTTTTTTTAGCAAGTTTGTGTAAGTCCTCCAGATGTCCCAATTGCTGTCAGGGTAAACATATTTAAAGGCAATAGAATAACAACATTGCAAGGTCTAGTCAAATTTAAACTGTAAAAAAAAAAAAAAAAAAATTGGCCATTTTACAAATAACAATTTCAGAACAAAAAAAAACTTTTATTATTTTTCACTGGATAGGGTAAGTTTAACCAATTAACTTTTTCACTTTTTATTATAATTAAACTGTAATATTTGACATTATTTTATGTTAAACTTGTAAACATTGCTACAGTATTAATAATGTATTGTTAATAACGTAAGTGTTATAAGCTGGACTTGAACATTTTAATTGGTGTAAGAACATGAAATGTACCGTTTGAAAAAAAGTGAAGGATTGACATTGCAGCCATTGCAATTTTGACATCCTTGCATGTTCGATCTTGAATCTTGGCATTGGATTATCAATTATATTAAAGGATGAAAAGAAGAAAAAAGATATACATTTACAACTGAGACTAGATAATTACCACCATTAAAAAGCACTTTGGACAAAATGGAGGATGATTTATCCTTGTATACCACTAACATCCTATTTGTAGCAGTCTATTACAATACAAAGCAATTAGCCTTCATGTGTCCCTCCTATTTGCCAGGAACATTAGTAAGCATCAGGCATATCTTTATATTCATATGTGCATGTAAACAAGGAGGAGGCTGGAACCGGCTGAATAGTAAACATAAGGTTTAATGACATAACTCAACTTAACCCTTGTGCGACCTTCAGGAAATTTTTGTCTTTTTGAACAATTTGACTGTGTTAATGCCAATGGCATAAATTTATCCAAAGGTGTGAATTTTTGGGTGAATTTTGATATTTCAACCTCAGTTCATATAATACATCTATAATATACTATGTACACAAAATAGTTTCACTCAGGACCTAAAGAAGAAAAAAGTCCCCATTGAACCCCAATAAATGCAAGATTTGATGCCTGTGCCATTAAAGCATAAGCTCATGAATTCTATGATATTATGCTTTCATTCCGAAGCCCTGGCTTCAAAATGTACATTTGTAATATTTTCCACCAAATGGGTTTTGGTTTTCCACACCATTTTTTCTCATGTTTAGCCAATGAAGCAAATACTGTACATGCTTTCCCCCCATTTTCTGTTTGCTGTTTTATAGAGCATTGCAGGTGTTGAAATGAAACAACATGATTTGAATCTAGGAAAAACCCAACCTTTTTAATCCTGGATTAAACTCTTCAACATTATAAATGAATGGATCAAGCATCAGCAATCCTACTGAAGGCCTGTCATTGGACAATAAAATGGTCAAGACATTCTAAACACCATAATTCAAAGCAAAAAGGGTCATTGGTCACTTCCCAACTTCCACACAGGGTTAAAGCAGACTTTCCTTTAAAAGGTTTCCAAAAGACCATCAGATTTGCACGATTCGAATACTAATCTTAATCCAGGAACATTCTACAAAAAATCACAGTACTTTACCGATTTAATCTTCTAAAATGTACAGAATGCATTTAAATCCACAATTTATACAATACCTAGTCTTGCTAGGTAATTCTGACAATTGCTTTGAACTGTGGTAACTTGTATAACTGACAAATTAATGATTATAGCCTGATGCACCTCTTTAAAATTTAATTAATGTTCATTAATTACATTATCATGTTTTATAACCAAGGAATTAACCAGTAAGATTTGTAACCAGGGATTTTCATGTTTTGTTACCGACACGTATAATATTCTTGAAAGAATGTAAAATTTGGTATGCAAACGCTCGCTTGGTTACATGGAGGAAGCTGATGACAATGAATATAATGTCTCTTGTACCATTCTCAAGATAAGATTTTCATAATTAAATATGTACAATTTTTTTAGAGGGAGATTTGTAAGACTCTGAAACAATGGACCGTAAAATCAACTGTCAGAATGGACAACCCAGTCGACCATGTGACTCTGAAAAGTCACTTCTGATTGGTGCAGGACACCTTTGGGGATGCGGCCAATTTCAGTTCAAATGATTCCAAACAGGAAGAACATGCTCTATTCTCTCTTTCTCTCTTGTCTCTCATGTATTCTGACTGCTCAGACTTTGCTCTGACTTTTCACTCGTGGTCTTCTCTGGATCTCTTCGGAACCAGATCCATGCCATGTGAGGTCCAAGGAAGCTCGGGACTCGAAGTCTCGAGGAAGCCTCTCAATCTCTACGGTCCATGAGAAGGCCTCGCTTCAAAGCCAACCTCATGATTCATACAGACAATAAATATCCGAACTTACAGAAGTCCAAAACATTAACGGAACGATCTTTCCTCCAAGAACCAAGCAACACAAAGAACGCCAGGAAACACAAAGTCATGCAAGTACATCTCTACACTTTGGTCAAAGTGCAGGTGTATTAGATAAATACTTTGGTTAATCCGATAGCAAATCAATGTAGACTCAAATAAGGTTAAATGGTTCTTAAGGTATTGTCAACAGACTCCATAATGTTCATTTTCATGGTATTGGTCATTTATTTCACATTCTGTCACTCTTCTCACCAACCTGTCTCATGTATATATGTGTTAGATTAGATTTATGTTTAGAATAGCAGTAAAGTCTGGCTGTATTCAAAGATGATTTGACTATGGCATATTTTGATAAATAATCTCATCCCTATTTCTAAATGATTTTGCTTCAAAGCTGTACCTAAATACGTGTGATATTATTTTCAATAAACCATGAGAATAATATTACTCCAATAAGTGAATTAATCAGAAACCAATTATTAAAGCTATTTCCTTACAGTAGAAATTGTGAACAGATACAACGAGACGTTGTATTACGATTTTATTGGTGGAGAATTTGATTCAGACAAGTAATTTAGTTATTTGTCATTTATCCAATATATAATGGTTGTCGAACACGACTAATTCCATTATCTATTTCATTACATAATAATGTAATATAAGTACAGTTTAATTTAGCTCATAACTCTCATATTTCAAGAACCTAAATTCCCTTAAATATAATGGTGTGAGAACGGTTCCCATCTAAATTCATCAGTATCAAATATCCTACATATAATGGTGTGAGAATGAGGGCACTTTAACGGTTCCCTTCTAAATGTAGCATACCAAATATCCTACACAGGCCAATTGAAGAAATTATGCAGCTAAAATTGTGTGGGTGTGTTGGTATGGATGTGAGAGTGTGTTTTGTTATGTGTGTATTGAGAAATTTGTATGTGTGTGTATATGTGTGTGTGTGTGAGTGCATAAAAAACAACAGTGGCATTATGTAAACAAACTGTCATTTAAAGGGTTAAAATTCTGAAAATTTATGAATATTTGGTGAATATTGGTTACAAAATTTACTCATTGAATGTGGAAAATAATATTAATATATAATGTTATTATGGCAGTTTTTTGGCGCAGACAGTTTTGTCCTCTAAGGACCACAAGAGTTAAAACAATATAAGGACACACAGACAAACATGCAGCGTGGCTGCGTGCATCTCTTTCTTTCTCTAACTGGTCCCTCTGGCTCATCTTTATCCCACTCCCGGCTGATTTGCACAAATCAAGGCCGGCCGTGTGTCCTCATGGCCAGGCCCCGAACTCCTCTGTGTCATACTCCTCCATCTGCCGACTTAGGTCGGGGAAACCCCCGACATGATGCACTCCCCTCCCTTCCTGGAGGGGGTGTTCCGGCCTTGCCTGCTGGCAGGTCTTCCCTGCCTTTCTGGAGCCCTGGGAGAGATGAGGGGAGGGAAAATTGAGATGTAAAGATCGAGGTAGAGAAACAGAGAGAAAGGAGAGAGAAATACTTGCTCACCAGTTCCCAGACACACTGTCGCCTGGTCCTCATCCACTCATCCACCCTCTGGTGGATGACAGCTCGCTCCTCCTCTTGGCAGCCGAGCACATCCCTCCTCCCTTCTGGGTTTCAGCACCACTTTAACAGTAAAAAGATGGGCAAGGAGGAGGTGGGAACTGAAGAGTAAACATAAAGTTTAATGTCAAAACTCATCTTAAAACAACATAAAAGATAAGGATACACTGACACACATGTATCGTGGCCACCAACACCTCTCTTTCTCTTTAAATGGCATCTCCGGCTCCCCTTTATCTCGCTCTGCTGCTGATCAGCTGATTTAGTGCCGGCTGTGTACTGATTCAGGGTACATGGGCCAGCCACGCTCTCCTCCTCGTCACACTGTCCTATTCATACCATACCATTAAAGTGGTTGTGAAAAATATATTCATAAATAGACTACCCAATTATTTATGCTTAACTTTTAATCTGCTCCTATTGTGGGCACCTCAGGGTTTTGTATAGTGAACAAATAGCAGAGCTGGATCTGAATGTCTGTAGGGGTTAGAATGTCATTCTTGGTGTTCTCACCTTAAAAGAAGGACCAGTGGAGAGTCTCACATGCTGCAGACACCATCTGGTCTGACTGAGGAATAGCTGTCAGCACTGACCTTGTTAAGACCAGGCCGTAAGATTCACTAATTATATAACAAACATTGACAGACACACGATAACATAGGCAAAAAGAACTCATACGTGGATATTTTCATGCACACACATGGTGAAGTTTGCTGCATAGGCAGCTTGGAAATGGGCAGTATGAGTTAAGGTAAACGACTAGGTTACTATTCATGTTGGGTTACTAATCCATGTTCCCTAATGGAGGGCATTACATTTTTAAAACCAGACATTGTGTCGATTGAAGCAACACTAGGGGTCTTGAAGGCCTCGGTTGCGTCTGAACTTGAGAATAGGCCAATGAGAAATTGGCAGACAGAATTTGCATGTCCCTCCCCCAGACATACGGGTATAAAGTAGGGAATTGTGCATCTGTCCATTCAGGTTTTGCACTGAGGAGCCGAGAATGAGGTTCGGCCATTACAGCGGCTCGGTACAGCGTTGTGGCCGGGGGGACACAATGTCTTGTTCACTCCATCAGGGAACGGGGATTACAATGGTATCCTAGACGTTCCCCCTCTGTTGACGTTGTGTCGATTCAAGCAACATTAGAGGTCCCAATTCAATCACGGCATGCGCTGAACCATATGCATGAACTGCTGATGCAGGTGCGGGCAGGCAGTTGTGTGCCAAAGCAGCAGGCTGCATCAGACTGTACGTAACATTCTCCAACACCCCATAAAAAAAAAAAACTTCATAAACTAAACATTAGGTTCCCATCATCCCCCAATGGGGGGGGGGGACAAGCGACGTGCTAAGCATGGGAGCAGGCCGTGCCAGCCACACCTTTTCTCTCTATGTTTCTCGCATAGCATTAAAGCGGCTGGGGCCATTTAACGCTACAACATGCATCAGGGACAGGCTCTATTGCATCTTTGAGTAAAAGGGTTGCGATCTCCACACATAGGGTGCTGGCATTTTAGCGTGCACCGAGGTGAAGCGGATACCACCAAAAGGGGGCGGGGGCCTGGCAAACTGAATCGCGAGGGATTGGGAAGTGAAAGCCACGTCCAAGCTCCGTGCAAGGGGTACTAGGGGGACGATCGTTTTTCGACGTACCTGGCAGGGCTTCACAGAGGGACGGAGCAGGTAGTGTTGCGTTGGGAGGCAAAAGTACGTCCCATGGCTTTGATGTTGAGAAAGGACTCGAAGCACTTACCTCCCTCCACACACTCAGCAGGGGGTGGGTTAGTGACTGAGGAGGATGTCCTGTGTAGGCGTCCTCTGGACTCGTCAGAACCGGCCAGCCAGGGGACAGCAGTCCCCGGAGGTGACGGGTCCACATCCAGGGTGCCGGGACTGCCGGTGTTTTGCGCCGGGTTGCCGTGAGAATGGCATGTGAGGGCCGGATGACCCAGGGAATGAGGAAATAGCTCTTTTATTGAGAATGTGGGTATGGCAAAAGAAATAAAGGTAAATGAAGATTCTCCTCCCGTCCCTCCAACAGTGGATGGAGTGGTCTGCTTACCAGCTACTCTTTGAGAACTCCATTGGGATATCGAATAGAGATGGGCATAAAAGTACTCGGACGTGACAGCAATGATCAGTCATGAAAATGATGATCGATGGTGATCATGCATGATGTGACTTTTCACTTAATTGACAAATACCTGACAACTAGAGACAAACGTGTCAAAGTGGGAGCTTATTTTGAATTTTGAGATTATGTTGTGATTTTGAGGGGTACATTGATTGTCAGAGATGTCTCGTAGCAACCAAACTGATATACAACACTGCAATGCTATCGTTACGATCATCAAAAGAGAGTGTATTTAATCATGTTTTGAACACCTGTCTCTGCAAAACATTTTCTAAACATGTTTTATTATCATTTAATGTAAGAACTTTGACTCATTAATGGATATTATTTAATAAAAGTGAATGTTTGTCACTGACTGTAAACCTCTCTGCCCTGTGTGTCTACATGCTTGCATGAAATAACAAACACACACCTGCATCTCGATGAATGGGAGTTGAAGATTTCCACACAAGCTTCCAAGTTGGAAGTCCAACATAAAGTGTCATTCCGTTGCACTTTCCCTAGTTGAAAGGTGGAAAATCCGACTCTCCGCGTTGAATGGAACACTTCATGAATCATCACAGAAACAACAATACAGAGCATCAAGGCTTTCCCTACAGGAGCGAACACTTGGGGAGACACACACACACACACACACACACACACACACACACACATCCATCAGGCGCGTGTGGCAGTGGACTCAACGTGCTGTTAGTGTTTCAAAGAGCTAGACAGAGCACAACTAAATAGAACAGAGTGCTTAACACGCATATTAAAAATTAGATGGTTATGGCATCTCCTGTGAAGAAAATAGACTGTTCTGACAGTCACTAAAAAAACTGGTGCACACTTACTAAGATTACTATGGTAACATGAAGGAAGAACAGACAGATGTGCATTGTGCATATTCTTTAATTGAGTTGGGCAGCGAATCTCCCCACAATTAAAAAAATATGATGCATTATTTTGATCATGCAATCTTTTGTACATTTTGTAACAGTGTCTCATTCCCTCCTTTCAGAGAACTAAGGTTATGTGAGTAGCCTAACAGAGATTATTGTTTACCATATTTTAAAAATTGAGCAGGTTAGCAGGTCAGCTCTGTTGGTTTTATTTACAGTATAGTGATTATTTTATATTTTTCTGTGAAGTTTGTTTGTGATTTTTGATAGTTTTGTGACAGTTAAAAATTACTTGCTGAAACATATAGTAATACATATTATGTAAAATCATCATTCTCACAGCATTGTATTTGAAAACTGCAATATGCCAAAAATATATATAAAAAAATTAATTAAAAAAAAGGTATCGTATCGGTATTGGCGAGTACCGAAATAGCAGTATTGGTAATCTTAATAAAAACAAAAACAGTATCGGTACATCCCTAATACCAGTAAATAAAACCTGATGTTAATAGTAATCATACATTTGCAGTAGAACCTAACAAGGTAAAAAGCTGCAAAACTATAAATTTTTTATAAATGTTATCTTTGCACAACAAAGATTTGGGACTAATGACCCTCATTGTTCCAGCCTAAAACATAACATAGCCACACAATAATGAGCTAAATATACATTACACGAAGTAACCTAAACCCAGTCAAAAGGTGCTGCTCTAATTCAGTCTGCTATTCAGGGCAGCTATGAGAGAAAAGAGCACCGCCACACTTCAGAGCACATTGCACCCACAGCCCCTGCCAAATTATTTTTTACAGCAAACAATTTATTGTTTTCTCGAAGCTCCGTTCAACTTGAACAATTCTTGTGACTCCCTCAAGGAAATAGTCAAACCAAGACAGAGAAGAGCATTTCATGAAGTGCATCTCGATGACAGATGGCATTTTCACAGGTTCTGGCAAACCTGGCACCTCTGCTGGAACACCAGCTAATTGCTAAAGTGGTGACCATCTTGAAGGAAGTCACAACTAACCTTTTGTCTGTCTGGAGTTTCACAGTAGATATGTAATTGTCAGTAAAAAGGCACAGGGCAGAAAATCACTAAAGATTGCTCAGAAAAGTTGTCTTATATTTTATAAAATTCTGCTGTCAAGACACATTCGAGGAGCTTCTAATATGTCAGTTGCTCTTTAGTGACTGTCAAAAAAAAAAAAAAACTGTACAAAAAGAGAAAATCTGCTGTTGTTAACTTAAAGTATATTTTTTTCACATTATTTTCCCACTTTCATGCCATTACAAACTTGAATTATTTCCTTTCCTCTGCAGAGCACAAACAAACATATTTTGATAGAGATACAATGTGCATATATCCATTCAATGCAAGTCAATGGGGTCCAAACTTTTAAGCTCCAAAAAGGGCATAAAAGCAGCATAAATGTAATCCATATGACTTATTATTTGATATGATACATCACAGGTAACACTTTACAATATGGGTTCCATTTGTTAACATAAGTAAGCAACATTAGTTAACATGAACTAACAATGAACAATACATTTAGAGCATTTATTAATCTTGGTTAATGAACATTTCATCATATAGTAATACATTTTTAAAACCAAATTTATTATTGGATGATTAGGCATTCTTTTAAAATGATGCCCTTTCCCACTGCTGGGACTAAAGTCTGTGCTAGGTACTCTATTGTAGTACTAGGACTGGTACTTTAGGTTGCTTTCAAACCTGAGGAACTATAGTTCCTCATAGCCATTTTAAGTAAAAAATAATTCTCCTACTCCACAGTAAGAACTTTCAGTGCATAGAGGGACAGTGGGAGGTGCTGCAGCCTGTGATTGGTCATAACCTATGACACTCAAATAGCTTTAAGAAAGACAAAGCTGCCATTTGTAAACAAACTTTTAGCTGCTAGCCTGCTACTCAGGGGATTGCGCGAATTTTACAATTTCCTTAACATAAATATCATATAACAAACAAAGTATCCAAATAGGATCACCCGTTTCACAGATGAGTGACTGCCTCCACTCTCCTCACTGTGGCTTCAGGAGGCAGTATCACTTGCGCGGCTCACTATACATAATATAGGAAGCAGTTTCTTCATGGACCAAAGGTTTTTCTAAGACCTGAGATTTTATTATACAAATGCTATATCTCATTTTGGATATTTATGGTGGATTAAATGTGTGTGGGTAAACTAAATTTATGGCAGATTAAATGTGTGAAACTGATTTAATTTTTTGGTTCCATGTCCTGAGTTTTCGACCTCATGCTTGCCCTGACGATATTATTCACATAGGCAAGTCAGAGGTTCAGATCCTGGTTTGCTGCTCTTGGTTTGCCAGTTTTCCACCATCTCCTTGGTGCTGTATATTGCTTACTCTATCACATCAGAGCAGCAACAACAACAGCAGCAGCTGCTAGAATAAAGGACATGTAGTTGCTTAAGTAAGGGGATCTACGCTATCCCCCTAAATAATAATAATGATAACCTAAATAAAGAAATCAGTTTGTCTGGATTACTTTGACTGGACTCTGAGAACTTTGAACTGTGGACATATACATTCTAGACTCTGCAAGGTACTGGCCCTCCATAGGGAACATTCGATAACTCTGTTCTAAATGCTCTACATATGCCCATTGCTCATATTCAAACTCAAGTTTAGATGCTTGGTTCCTTCCAAGGGTGTATGCTTTCCTGATATGATTCAAGATTATCAGTGCTCTTCGAGAACAAGCATGTTGCCTACAAAAACATTTGCCTTTACGCTCTCACAATTAGGCCTCAGTATCATTAAGGGTTACATCTAATTCTTTATATTATTCAAGGTCACTCTTCTTGGTCACAGGACAGTTTGTTGTTCAATATTATTGTTGTGCAGCCTTAGAACTAGGGCTGCATGATTCATCAGTTGAGTTACAGATGCCACAGTCTACAATTATTAAGCGTCAAATATAGTATGTCTACTCGCATCTTGTCACAATTTATTGTGGTTACATGCTTAGCAACTGAAATCACAGACATGTCCATCGTTCGCTTCTGCATATAATGAATATAAGTTCCCCGTCTGTCACTCACTTCGACATTGTGTCGAAGAAGCGACACTAGGGGTCTCTCTTGAGCGCCAAATATGCCTCTGATCTATGAAAAAAGGCCAATAAGAAGTTGGCAGACAGTATTTGCATACCCCGCCCCCGGACATACGGGTATAAAGGCGGGGAAATAAGTTTAGTTCAATTCAGAAATTTTCTTCAGAGCCGATGGTCGTGTATGCAGTGAACTGCGAGTCACACACCTGTTCCTCTTCCTCTGTGCTGATTCTGCTGTTGGATTTACGGCGCACTTCAGCGGCTTTCTCCTTCTCTGCACAGTTTATTGTTAAAAGAGTGATTTTCTCAGTAAAAGAGTATTTTCCTCTAAAAGAGCAATACACAGCGGCGTTGACGTCCTTTTCAGGACGCGACTTTATAAAGATGCCCTTCTGCCCCTGTGTAGTTCCTGGATGCGGTAGAGTGCTCTATGCTTCAGACGGCCACAGGCGTTGTCTCGTGTGTCTGGGCTGCGATCACAACGAGGCAGCATTTGTGGATGGTTCATGTTCTCACTGCGTGAACATGACCATAGCAACGTTGCGGTCGCGGCTTTCCTTCAATAAAGGCACGCACCATTTGATGGTCACCCCCGCCTACTGCCAAACATTCAGACCCTGGACAGACCTCTGCTTTCAGCGGGCAGGAGTCCCCTTGCAGCAGGTGTCGCCATTTCATTGGCCTATCACACCCAGGCCATGCCCTTGTGGGTCCGAGCACACTCAACAAGGAGTGTTGCATGCTCGTGGGCACTGGCCAGAGGCACCTCCCTGGCAGACATATGCAGAGCAGCGGGTTGGGCAACACCTAATAGCTTTGCGAGATTCTACAATCTCAGGGTTGAGTCAGTATCGTCCTGTGTTTTCTCAGGTCCGAGCCGGTAGAACTCAGTACATGCTGACGGACTGACCAGGTGGATCGCTTGCACCTAGCGCCCTTTCCCTTGGCCAAGGTAAAACTGTGCGCTTTCTCTCCCAGGAGATCCCACAGTTCAGCAGAGAAACTTGCCGACCCAATCCACTGCAGGTACTTAATCTACACTGTACTGGAATAGGTGCTCCACAGCTCAGGACTCCTACATGAACTCCCCCCCTGTGTGTATTTTCCGCTGTACGGTTCCCTTACGAGCGGACCCGCGTCTCCCTTGGGCAGTTCCCACTGCCCCCTGGTCGCCGTGTTTGTAGCAACTCCCCCCTCCGGACGGGTGGGATCTACCTCCGCGCCACTTTCCACATGTTGCCTAAAAACCCATGTGATGTATTCACCACTCTTACCTCCCCCTCTCTGGGCAAGTGTTGTCTTCGCAGGGTCTTTTCCCCCTGAAAAACAGGAAAACGGGTAAGACGGCCTTCCCACGATGCATGTAAAGGCCCCAGCCGTTTGGCTCTATGTGAGAAACATAGAGAGAAAAGAGGCCCGGCTAGGTTGGCCCGTTCCTAGGTTGGCAAGCGTCACCTTGTTCCCGTGTCTAGGGTAACCAGAAGGATTTTGACAACTTTTTTGGGGCATTGGTGAAGGTTATGTGCAGTTTGATACAGCTGGTCGCTTTTGCACGTCAAGTACCTGCCCGCTCCTGTGTCAGTAGTACACATACATGGCATGATTTAAATTGGAAATGTGTCGCTTCTTCGACACAGCGTTAAAGTGATCGACAGACGGGGAACGTCTAGGTTACCTATGTAACCTCCATTTCCTGATGGAGGGAACGAGACGTTGTGTCCTCCCGGCCACGTTGCTGAGCCAAGCCACTTTGTGGCCGGACCATTTCCGGCTCCTCAGAAAAATTCAGAATGAACTAGACGTATTTCCCCTCCTTTATACCCGTATGTCCGGGGGCGGGGTATGCAAATACTGTCTGCCAACTTCTCATTGGCCTTTTTTCATAGATCAGAGGCATATTAGGTGCTCAAGAGACACCCCCTAGTGTCGCTTCTTTGACACAACATCTCGTTCCCTCCATCAGGGAACGGAGGTTACATACATAACCTAGACGTTTTCAAGCTGCTCAGATGGCCAGCGTTTGGATGAGTAGCCTGTTTAAGATATGATATGCTTTGGCCCCACAGTATTATATGTATTTCCAGTTAATTAAATGAGCTGCTATTACATATCAAGTGTATATAATCTGAATAATTATTGTGTATTAAGTACTGGATAATAGGACATGATGCTTGTTTTCTTTTTAAGGTAGTAGCAACACCCTTGTTCCTAAGCTAGTGTATGTCTCGGTTGCTGCTTGGAGTATATGCTTCTCCCACTAGTTTATTTAGCATTTGTAATATACATTTCTGCTTAATTTAATTAACATCCATGTAACAACACTATGTTTGTTGCTTTAATCTAGTTTATGTGTATGGTTGCTGTTGGATGGGGTGCATGCTTTCCCCAGTAGGTTCCTCGGCATTTTTTATAAGAACATGCTTCTCGTTTTAATTTCTATCCAGGCAATGGCAACATGCTTGTTGCTTTAAGCTAGTTTATGTCTCTAGTTGCTGCATGGGGTGTATGCTTACCCCAGTAGATTTTTCAGAGTTTGTAATAGGAAATTGCTGCTCATTTTAATTCCTATCTATGGAATGAAGGGTTATTTGCGGCTCTATCTGCTCCATGCATGGCTGAATGGATGGGTGGGGAGTTTGCCAAGAACAAAACAATACCGCCAACACCAACAGATGCTGCAATTGTTTACAAGTCAATAAAGTATCCATTCAAGTATTCAAGATAATGTTAATTTGACGGAAGTGGTCCAGATTGAAATCAAGCAATAAGTTAGTTCAGGCAGACCACTTTAGTCATGCTTACAATCAGCCAACACTTGTATGACACGTTTGCATTTAGCTATCTCAATGTATTTCTTGTTATTCTGTCCTCTTTGTAATTTCAGGCTGAAATTCTATCAATTTTAAGTCTATCTTCAATGCGTTCGTGGCTTGTTCTTTATTGTTCTTTATTTATCAAATTGGTACTGCTTTACAACAAGGTTGTATCAATTAACATTTGTTAACTGCATGATTTAACATGACAAAATAATCAATTTAAAGCATTTATTAATATTGGTTAGTATTAGTTACTGCATATGCTAATACACTTTTACACATTAGTTAATGCATTATGAACTATCATGAAGTAAACATGAAAAATATAATTTTCATAAATTAACATTAACCAAGATTAATACATTATAATTTAAATAAATATTGTTCATTTTTCATGATTGATAATGTTTATAAAAGCTAACAAATATAAACTTTTTGTACAGAGTTATCACCAATGTGTTATATTTTGAGTTCTATTAAGTGACTATCTAATCTATATTATGCAAATATCTATCGAACCATATTGCACAGTCAAAAATGTTAAAATTGTACAATGTTGTAAAATAAATCTGCTGGATATGTTCTGTTACCCCTGGAGGGTTTATTTGAGGTTCTCCCTGCTCCATACATGCATGGCTGCATGGATGGGCAGGGAGTTTGTCAGAACCACACTGCCAACGCCAACATATGTAACAGATTAAATCAATAAAGTATCCATTCAAGTATTCACGTTAATATATTTGACACAAGTGGTCCTGATTGAAAAAAGACATCTGTTCACACTCACCTTGTTCACACTTGTTTAATTTTTAAGTAGACAGAAAGTGACCCACTGGAGACATATTATTTTATGATTATATCTGTTTATACTGATGATTCAGCATGCTGCTATTAAATATTTTTTTACAAGTTTTCACTAAGTGTGTTCTGTATATATTCAGAAAACTAAATTTGCAACATTCAAGATGTGAACTGAAACTAAATGTTCATCTCCAGCTGCTGTGCTGGCAGGGGTCTGCTGTTAAGGTGTAAATTAGATTGATAAAGTGATAATGAGGAAAAAATCGACTCATACCATGGTTCAAATGCAAAAGAAGTCAATATGACCTGTACAGTAGGCTAACCACAGAGATAGGCCTGCATCCAACCATATTTCCTATTTGCAGTTTCATATTAGATGTAAAACATTTTGTTTTTGTTTTTTCAGGCTTTATATTGCAGCAAAAAAAAACATTTCCAATTCCCTTGTGTTTCCTCTGATAAATTTGTTGGTTTTGAACTAATTTTACCTTTAATAACCATCTGATCAATTTATTTGTAAGTTTTGTCAACATTTCGCCCAATAGAGCTGTTCAGGTTGTAGTACAAAAACTTGGATGAGAATTAGCCATTTCGAGCCATGAGTTGCCTCTGGATTTTCCTATAGGAGTTTTGGTTAACCAGTACAATAAGATCAATGGTAAACATTACTTAGAGATATTTTGAAGTTTTGTTCAACAACATAAATTACACACAGTCATTAAAGCAACACTCTTGCAAAAAAAAAAAAAAAAAAAAAAAAAAAGAAAAAAACAGAAACTTCAAAATTCACGTTTGAGTTATGAAATTGTGTAATTTATTTTGTATAACAAAATTTCCAAGTATCTTCAAGTAATGTTTACCACAAATCATATTTTACTTGTAAATAAAATAAAATGATGGGACCTGCAACACCTTAATTTTGGGGGATCTGGACCCCAATAAAAAATATTTTGACACCCCGGGCAAATGCTTAATACATTATGTATTCCTGATGACTGTATTAAATAATTTACAACTAAAAACTTGCTATAGAACTCACTTTTGGTGGGACAATGCTTTCGAGAGCTGGAGCTAACAAAGCCGTTTGTTCAACAACACTTCCAGATTCGGCCACTGGGGGGCCTTAGTTACATTTTTGGAGAACAAACCAATTTCAGCCGATGAACTTTCAACCTACTATTGCTGAATTCACTGTGACATCAGTGTTATCTAACTTTTGTTCAATTAAACACAATAAGTCAAAGCAAAAGGTTGGGGCTGTCTTTACAGTACATCTACTTTTCTCCAATAAGTATATAAACACACACACACACACACACATATATATATACATATATATATATATGTGTGTGTGTGTGTGTGTGTGTGTGTGTTTATATACTTACTGGAGAAAAGTAGATGTACTGTAAAGACAGCCCCAACCTTTTGCTTTGACTTATTTATAAGTGTGTTTATAAGTATATAAACACACACACACACACATATATGTATATATATATATATATATATATATATATATATATATATATATATATATATATATATATATATATATATATATATATATATATGTGTGTGTGTGTGTGTGTGTGTGTGTGTGTTTATATACTTACTGGAGAAAAGTAGATGTACTGTAAAGACAGCCCCAACCTTTTGCTTTGACTTATTTATGTTCAAGTCTTAATGAAGGAGGTCATACCCTTCAACTCCATTCATAATTAACCCCCTGCAACACTGAAAATGATAAAAAGTCACTTACACATACCAACAATTCACTTTTACTGGCAACACATGTTCCCAGAATATTTTGCCACCATTTGTGTGTCTCTGTGTGGAAGGAGCTCCCAGGGGCTCTGAGGGACATGCAGTGTCAAACTGCAGCATTCAAATGAGTAATGGACGAACAAGCTCATAAAAGGCACTGCAGACCTTTCTGCATGCATACACAACCAAGCGGAGTAAAAATGTGAACATAACTTGTGTATTAATTGCTCCCAAGCAGACAATACACCATGTAAGGGAAACAGAAATTACCTTTAAATATGTATCAAAGGACAAATTAAAGCATAGGAAGTCACATAAAAAACAAGTAAAGCTGCAAAAATAGCAATTAATTGCTATTCAGTTTCAATAAGCATATCAAATGTGCATTGGGTGCCTGTTGGTCTATCTCTGTGTCTGTATGGTATTTAAAAAAATTTTTTTTTAGCTGAAATGTTTGTTAATTGTCTGCATTTTTTCCTCAAGTGTTTAGTGTTTCTCAGATATTTGTAGTGACAGAGAAATCAGAACAATTAAAATCATGGTGCTGAAGTCTAATGACTGTGGACATGTATTCTAACTGATTACTGTAAAAACAAAAGCCAGTGTTGATTGTGGTGCACTGGTAACATTAGTATGCTTTGAAGTTAATCATTGTTTGTGTGTTTATCTAAATCTTCTTATTGTCCATGCTAAAGGTAAGATTTAAATGAATGGGTAAAAAAGAAAGGGGAAAAAAACTCAATTATCCCATGCTAAAGGCAAACTTAAATGAGACTCACCACAGCTTTGCCTATTAAAGAGTTCTCATGACCCAGTTCCTGCCTTAGAACTGGTGGCCGCTACCATGACAGAATGAATAAGTCAAACAAAAAGATCCACACTTGATTGATGGAACCATCAGTTACACTAACAGTCAAGCTGGCCGCAGAACACCTTTGCCCTCTTTTTGTCTTGTAGACCATAATGCCATGCTTTGTTTTCTGCTAATTGGCTCTCCCCAGTATATAAATCACAGACAAAAATCCCAATCCACAAGAGTTATTTCCTCTGAGACTGGGTTAAATCTAGTGGAGGAGTGGAAAGTATTCTCATTAATATGCCAGTGGTTGAGAAAATACAGTGTCCCTGCATAGACTAAGATTACCATTACCTAGAGATTTTGATGCGCAGATACCACATGGCCAGTGGCCAATATATAGCTGGGGAAATCAGGGTTACGACAACCTTTAAGAAATGGATGACACATATTAGACCCCAACCATCAAATATAGACAAAACATCAATTTAAGTGGTATGATATCTAAAAATAGACTGTAGTAGGTCATAGTCTCAAGAACTTGTCAAATCCTGTCCTTTAGAAAGGATATAACAGATGTTTTACTTTTTATTTTTTGAATTGAAATAGATGTAATTGCAAACTTGACAGCAGGTCACATTATCTCTATCTATCTATCTATCTATCTATCTATCTATCTATCTATCTATCTATCTATCTATCTATCTATCTATCTATCTGTCTGTCTGTCTGTCTGTCTGTCTCTTTTATTTGCATTAAATCAAATCAGCATTTTATACAGGTATCTCTCCTTCCATTCTCCTTTTTCCATGATTCCTTATCACTTCCCTATTCCTTAAGTTTCCACTGTTATTCTGACAATACCCAACATTATATTTCTTCTACACCTAATGAATATTCACAATTCTGCAAATTAGCAGAGTGTGTCAATGAAATCTGAACTGATGGTATCTCCATCTGTAAGACTTCTGTAAGAGTTTTGTGAATGTAAAATCGGCCTATGTGTACTTTCTGTTTAATTGAATCTGACTTTTAAAAGTTATACATTTAATTAACACAGGGAATGACTACTGATATGTCTAAGAGGTTTGAGGCTAAATTTCAAGGGTTTAAACAAAAATGTTCTGTGTTCTAAAAGCTAAAAGAGCTTTGTTTTTGTCATAGGTGATCAAGATTTGCATAACCCTCACTGGAGGCATAAAATACTACCCATCTTTTTCTGTGTTCGCTGAGTATGTCCTTGTAAAAATGAAATGTAATCTTTAAAAAGTGTCACCTCTTTCAAGATGCTGCAAATTAACTTGAAACTTATACCTGACAATCAGATAGTCTTTACAAATAAGCAAGGGAGTAGCCACGGTTGACGACCCACAATGGGCTCAGGCCCTCCCAGAATATTATATATTATTCTTTGACAAAAAAATGTATTTAAAAAATATAAAAAAATACATATGTATGTATGTATATATATATATATATATATATATATATATATATATATATATATATATGCAATATGGCCCTACATCAGCACTGCTGTGATTCAGCCGCAGGCACAGTGCTGATTTAGGGCCATATAGCATGATTGCGAGTATGATATTTCTCATATATAACAGTTCAATGAACAAGTAAATAAAAAAAAATAGGAAAAACTGTGTACATTCATAAATAATGCGTTTGTTCATTAAACATCTTTCTTACGCAACGGATCAGAATCTGCCGTTGCTGGTTCAAAACAAATGATGCGTCCAAGCCTTAGTAATTCAAAAATGTCACTTCAGAAATAGTATCACGGCTTGTGCTGTTTCTAACAAGTTATTAGATAAATGAGGATGGATGTTTGTGTGTGTGAGTGAGAAAGAGAGAGATGGAGCATGTGCGGTCACCTGTTGCCACTGCCAAGCTGAGATGCTTTCTACTTTCTGAAGATCAGCTTTCTCAGTGGAAAAATAGCGTCCAAGCCTATATCGTGGTAGCTGGTGTGCTAGAGTCGATCACTATAGAAACCACAATGTCCTCTGCCATTTTAAACAGCACGCATTGTGTAATTAATCAGTCTGTTGTGTATCTCAGCTGTGATGAGCCGCTATGCTGAAGTTGTTTGCTTAAAGCTATTTAAAGCTATTTCCTTTAGAGTACCCACAGCCTGGCTCAATATATTGACCTCGCCCTGCAGATTATTGGTTCCATGTTCATGGTGGGGGAGGCGGATGCCAAGCCAGAGTTCCACGTCATGGCTGCCGAGCTAGAGTTCCACGTCATGACCGCCGAGCCAGAGTTCCACGTCATGGCCACCGAGCTAGTGCCATCTTTTGCACCCGGATCCTGAGTCAGCCCCATGCCATTAACACCGCAGCCTGCTCCATGTCATGTCACAGCCATGCCTGAGCCTGCTCCATGTCATGTCACAGCCACGCCTGAGCCTGCTCCATGTCATTTCACAGTCATGCCTGAGCCTGCTCCATGTCACGTCACAGCCACGCCTGAGTCTGTTCCATGCCATGTCATAGCCACATCTGAGCTATTGGACCTGGAGATGGTTCCAGCAGCCAACCTATAGACACTTCCACAGGATCAGACAAGGGGAACTTCCGACCCTCTGAATTCGCCTAGACCCTACGAGCCCTGGACTCTGCCTTGGTTTTCTGATCCCTCAGTTACACCCTGGCTCTATGTCCCTTCGGCTCCACCGTGGTCCTTCGGCTAATCAGCGTCTCCGGGGTCACTTGCCCTCTAGCTCCGCCTTGGTCAGTCTGTCACCTGGCTCCACCTGAGCTCTCCTATCCCACAGCTACGCTTCGTCATTCCAAGCCTGGGGCTCAACCAGGGACCTCCTTCCCTACGGCTCTGCCTTGGTCCTCAGTCCCACCAGCTCCACCTCGGTCCTCCAAGTCTTGGGCGCTACCTCGGTTCTCTGAACCTCCGGCTCCACCATGGTCCTTCGAGTCGTCGGCTACTCTCCAGGCACCAAGTTCCCTGGTGTTGCCCCTCAAGTCTCTCATGGCCCGTCTTCCATGGCTCCGCCTCTCGAGCCTCTCAGGGCCCCACTTTTCATTGACTCTGCCAGGCTACACCCACTTCATGTCTTGCTTAGTCACATTTCAAGACCACCCTACAGAACTTTGAGTTTATGCTATGTTTAATGAGTTTTGTTCAAGTGTAGCGGCGTCAGGAGCCGCCCCTTAGTGGGGGGGATATGTCATGTGTATTTTGTTGATTCATGTTTTTCATGTCTTTTATTTAGAAATTTCTAGTTCCTATTTCATGTCATGTGGTTCCCTTGTCAAGTGATTTCATGTTTCCCTCCCTGTGACTTGTTTTCATTGGTTAATTGTTTTGTTATCTTGTTTAGAGTTCTTTGTGTTTATTGGTTATCTTTGTCATGTGTTCTCCCATGTCATGTATTTAACCCTCGTGTTTTCCATGGTCCATTGTCAGGTATTGTTTGTTGTAGTAACTTTGGTTGATAGTTCAATGTCACGTCAAGCCAAGTTCATGTCAAGCCAAGTTTATGTTTTATTTATGTTTATAGTTCGGGTTTATGGATTACAATTTTAAATGTATATGTTATATAAATTTGCACTTGGGTTCTTTACTTCCTGGTCATTGTCTTTGTCATTGCCAGTGCCAGCAACAACGTTACATTGCAGTTGGATTATCTGGGTGATCTATCTCAAATATCAAATCAAAAATCAAATCAAATCAAATCAAATCAAATCAAATCACTTTATTGTCACACTACTGTGTACACGAGTGCAACAGCAGGTGAAATTCTTGTGTGCAGTTCCGAGCAACATTGCAGTATCCAGTATTTACAGTGGTCATCATATATATGTGGGGTCAACACCATGAACGTTTTTAAAATTGGTAATCTTCAAATTATTTATGAGACTGAGGAAGTAATATGATTCCTCTGTCTAGTAGACAGCAGTTTTTCAGCTTCATTCTGAACTCTTTGTAAGAGTTTTTAGGAACCCTCGATATAAAAAATGTGTGTATATGTTTCGCACAGTCAGCAGGGATGAGACTGTTGTATAATAGATTTCATCGTTCAATATGCATACCAAAAAAAGGAGATTTAACATCAATTAATTACACCAATGGAAGCATATAATAAGTGACCCAGAATTGAGCAAGATTTAACAATACGTCTGGAGGTCTATGTACCTATTGCAACATAGTATTTCTTGCCATTTAGTTAAAGAGGGCAGCTAAAATAATTCATATGTTATGTGACCTGATGGAGAATATTAGGGCTTATCACTGTAAAAATTGATTACTTTTCACCTGTGATGGACAGTAGCTTTGGTAGCAAATCTATCTCAGTTAGCAAAATAAACTCGGGCCAGTTCCAGTTTGATCCTTACCTGCCGGAGACTTACCCCTCGGCCTAATTCCATCAGCTGTACTCAGGCCGGATGCCTGAGTAATCACTCCCCGGATCCGGCCCGAATCAATTTGGCCAGATATGGCAGCCAGTGATGCTCAAAAGCTGCCAGTGTTAAGACGGAATTGGGCCTTAAATAAAATGGACAGTGTACCAAATATTGCCCATGTTCAACTCTGCATAAATGTCATTAATGTTACACTTAAAAATGTATATTCAGCCTAAATGTTCTCATGCATTTTAAGTTGATAATGCATAAATAATACATATTTGTATATTCAGCCTAAATGTTCTCTTGCAATTTAAGTTGATAATGCATAAATAATACATATATAGAAATCTATATAACCATCTCATTATAATAAATGTAAAATAACTGAATGTATGCAGGGCATTTATTTACAGCATTACATAAACAGCAATGTTTTAAGGTATATTTTAAGTATTTACAACATTTTACAATTTTTTTGTGTATAATACATGTGCATAAATATAATACATAAGACTAAAAATGTTACAAACAGCAATTAAGCTAAATACATATGTATGAAAGACAATCACATTGTTGTTTTTGAGTAATCTTTACAGTGAGTAATCTTTAAATAAACAGATATTATCTTTAAACACAGTACATATTAATTCAGAAGATATGTGAAGTATTTAATTATATTTAAATTGGTATGAACTTTAAAAATTTAGTAGGCCTAATCAAAATTAATATGTTTTAAACAATATAGTTTGGTAAAAGGAAAAGCAGCAATAATCTTTGCCATTAATTGACCTCTTTTTATATAGAGCAAACTTAAACATGTTTACATAATTTAAACCATTTGTTGAATCAGACCTATCAGGAATCATTTTTGAGTAAAACAGCAATTATGGTGCATTGATCTATGCTCATATTCTCCTTACACTATCAGGAGCTTTTCATGGTCATTGTGCAACATGTCTTTTCACATCTTTATGCCTTGAACTCTTCTAAACAGCATGAATATAATGCCAGTTTTAGTTATTTATGTGCAGTGCAGGTCAAGTAAGTGTTAAGGGTCAGTGTTAATACAAAGATTTTGTTTGAACTGTAAGATTAGTGACTAATATCTTTGAAGTTCAGCCTGGATTATCTGCAGAAGTTCATATTGATGCATTGTCCTTTATTAATTGGATGATGAAGGCACATTTTTTGTTGGCAAATATTTGAAATGTATTAAATCTTAAGAGTATAGTCCATCATTAGACCAAGGTGATGTGGGCAGAGATCAATGAAGTGCATCGCAGTTCAACCAGCAGTTCATTTTGGTGTGGTCTATCCTAAATCCAAGGTTCAGGCAGAGGCATATGAAGTATTCCATGTCTTATGGAGTTGGCATCGGTTCACCCCCAGAAGTCCATCGTAATAGACTAAAGTGATGTCTGGCTGGCACTGGCTACATTTAGTCATCATCACTCAGAGACACATAGCTATGGTGTCCGATACTAATCAGGAACATATTTGGATCTGGCCAGCTCTGGTAACCTTGGGAAATGAATCCTGAGGTCGAGACATGCAATAATATTAGCGTAGATTACATTTAATTTTTTGCAGATTTATGGAGCATGATTAATGTTTCTGGTTCCGGCAGACTTAACTAAAGCAGCCTAATTGTGAGTTGATGGATAAAGTAGGCGTATGACTGGCTAAATAGATGAGTCTTTAGTCTAGACTTAAACTGAGTGTGTCTGCATCCCGAACAGTGTTAGGGAGAATATTCTATAGTTTGGAAGCTAAATTGAAAAATGATCTACCTCTTTTTTTGGATTTTGATATTCTAGGAACTATTGTAGCATATGTAGCATGGTAGAAATTTTCTTAAGTACTGCAGAGCTAGACCATTCAAAACTTTGTACGTAGTTAATAAAATGTTAAAATTAATTTTACATTTAACAGGTTACCAATGTAACAATGATAAAATGTGGCTAATATGAACATATTTCTTGGTGATGTTTATTTATTTAACTTGCAGGACTTCCTCCCAGTAATACATTACAATAATCTAGTGTTGCGGTTATGAACACTTTAATAAGTTTTTCGGCATCAGCAATAGAGAGAATGTGTCATAACCTAGCGATATTTCTGAGGTGGAATAATGCTACAAAATTGGAAATTCTGAATGAAATTGTGGATAAAACTGTGGCTTATTAAAGAGGTTTGATAACTGCCATTTTAAAGTATCTTGGAACATGTCCTAAGGATAGCGAGTAGATATTCATATTAAGAAGAGGCTATGAGATTACAGGGAATATCACTTTTAAGAGCTTAGTTGATATTGGATCTAACATATATGTTATGGCTTTTGACGTTTCGATAAGTTTTGTTAGCACTTCATGACCTATGACAGCGAAGGATTGAAGTTGCTCATGAGGAAAATTATGAGATACTGTTTTCTGTGGTACTGTGACAGACGATTGCATAATTCCAATTTTATTTTGGATTATTTACATTTTATCAGTAAATAAATTCATGAAGTCATTTCTATTGTTTCTATTATTCTTCACAAATTTAGCAACAGTACTGAATAAACACCAAGGGTTGTTGTGGTTATTTTTTATGAGTTTGCTAAAATATGCTGACCTGGCAGTTTTTGGGCCTGTCTTTATCTAGAGACACTATCCTTCCATGCACAACAAAATACGTCTAATTTCGTATTCTTCCACTTGCACTTAAATGCTAATCCCAATGTGTCATTTTCATTTTCTATTTGAATGTTGAAGTCACCAACAATTAAAGCTCTATCCACAGTAACTATTAGATCTGATAGAAAATTTGATAATTCACCAAAGAAATCAGAATTCGGCCTGGGTGATCTATATACTGTAGCAAGCACAATTTTAAATGTATCTGACGTGTCACATTAAGCATCATTATTTCAAAACACTTAAACTTATATCCTGTCCTCTGAGTAACACCAAACACTTCACTGTAAATTTCAGCAACACCTCCTCCTCGACCCATCAGGTGAGGCTGATGTTTAACCTGATAACCTGGGGAAGTAGTTTCATTTAAACTAATATATTTATCTGGTTTAAGCCAGGTTTTAGTCAAACAGAGTGTATCCAAACTATGATCTGTAATAATTTAACTTGCAATTAGTGCATTGTTTGAAAGAGATCGAATGTTTAGTAGCCCTATCTTTATATTATGTTTATCTTATATTTTTTTTTATAAAGTTTTACCTTAAATATTTTTTTTCTAAATGATTTAGGAAGGGGTTTGTGTTTGGTAGTTGGAGGAACAGACACATGTTTTGTTGTTTATGTGACCTGTGTGACATTTCAGGGCAATTAACAGACGTTCGGATTAGCCAGTTTATCTTCTTCCTGACCTGGGTCCCAGTTAGTCAAATGCTATCACTATTAAGACTATGAGCTAAATTACTAGAGAGGAGAGCAGTGCCTTCTCTGGAGGGATGGAGTCCATCTCTCTTTAGCAGGTCAGGTCTACCCCAAAAACTCTTCCAAATTCTATAAATCCTATGCTATTATCTGGACACCAATCAGACATCCAGCCATTCAGTGACACTAATAAACTATAAACCTCATCACCACAATGAGAAGGGAGGGGGCCAGAGCATATTACAGTGTCTGACATCATTTTTGCAAGTTCACACACCTCTTTAACATTATTTTAAGTGATCTCCAACTGGAGAAGCCAGACATTGTTAGTGTCCATTTAGCATTAGCCAGCACTTGCAAATTTGATCTGATGTCAGGTGCTCTGGCACCGGAAAAGCATTTAACAATAGTATCTGTAGTCTCTAGTTTCATGTTCCTTACAATAGAATCTCCTAAAACCAAGGCAATTTCAACATGATTCTCAGTGGGTGCATCACTGAGTGGGGAGAATCTATTGTAAAACCTAACAGGAATGGTAGATTGGTGTCGTTTGCTGAGCTAGTATACCGCCGAGATGTCACCCAAATGCCCTGCTGCAGGGGCTCTACAGCCGGAACCAAAGTGTGTGTTGCTTGCTGTTCTACTCGCATCCAAAACAGTATCTACCCGGCCTCAATAGCATTCAGTTGCGTGCCTCTAACTCAATAACCTTCTCTGTCAGCTAGACTATGCAATGCAGGAAGCAATAATATTAGCAGATGCCATAACTTACCGCAACTGTTTGTTGTTGTTGTTGTTGTTGTATTAGTTCCTTATCAGCAGATGTTTGAGATTGATGTAATAATCTGTGTAACACACAAAGAAGAAAACAAATGCATGCAGTTGAAATGCGAGATGTAGACATATACAAATAGGAAAAAAGAAAAGAAAGAAAACGGGTGCGCACTGTAATTTTCTCACAATTTAAACAGTAGAAAAGCAGAGGAAAAAAATATAGCATGCGGTAAAATAAAACAATTAGCATAGAGGAATAAGCAATGTTATGCAGGCTGTCAAGCTACAAACAAACAGACTTGTGCAGTGTGCCGGTGTTACGGTTCAACTCTTTGTTTGTGAGTTTTCTCTGTTGTACCTGTAAAGAGTGAATATATTTCAGTTAGGACAACTCCCAGAGATAAATTAAAGATTTGTATTGATTATAAGGACAATGAAGTAAGCTTAGTCATGGCAGACTAGATCTGCTTTATGCATGCTGCTACCACAAAAACATGATGCTGCTGAGACCGAAGAGACATACTACTGCTACTGTACCAACATCAAGATAAAGCCCCCTGTAATGCAGATCAAGACAGGTGGTGCTGAGGAGGTGGAGGGACAACACTACACATACTGCACTCCTGTAGCCCTTTCCCGGTGCATTGTATGAGGCGAGTAGCTGCTATATATATTACATTATAGATACATATAAAATGTATATTATAAAATGCATGTAAAATATATATTACACAATAGAAAAGCTTCTGAATGTGTGTGTGTATGATGAGGTGCACCTGTTCACCTATGAGCCATGCCATGTAAAGTTTCCTAACTTAAGGTTTTTGTCATTTCAGTTGGACAATTTCTCAGATGTACTAGATCTGCTTCACGCATGCTGCTGCTCCTTGACATGAGTCAATATGCTGCTGCTGTTGGCACAGAAACATGATGCAGCTGAAACAGAAGTAACATGCTGCTTCTAATGTACCAACATCAGGATAAAGCCCTCCAACAGATATATTTACAGATAGATAATACAAGCAAACAGCAATAACTTCCCTGTCTGTCCTCCCCCCAAGCAGATCAGAGTGTCAGACATGGGCTGCAATGAGGAGGATTTCAGTCATGTGTAGCTTGCCATGTATCCCAAAATGTGTTCAACAGTTTTATCTAGTGACCCTATAAACTATGTGTATGAGTGACTGAACTAAATTACTTGATAATGATGAGCATCATGCACCCTGTAGAGTTTCCTAACTGAACTTGATTGTCATTTCAGTTAGAACAACTCAATGTAGCTTAACGTTTAAGTTGATGCAAGACTATGGAGTAGGCTTGGTCTTGTTGAAAGATCTGCTTAACACCTGCAGCTGCTTGACATTGTCAATATACTGCTGCTGTGAGGCCAATGCAAGCAAAAAACAAAACAAAAAACAATCCCCCCAACAGCAGATCTGACCACTAGACATGAAAGCTGCAGTCTATCCCTGAGCGTGTTGGTTATGTGTTCTCGATTAGTTTATCTACTGACCTGAATGACTATGTGTAAGGGTGATTAAATCTAATTGACTAATCTGACTATGCGTGCAACTGAAGACTATTATATTTTTAAAGAGCACAATGGGCCCAGCCTATAGACAGGGTTAAGCTGATGGATAAGCATGCGTGCCGATGAGTGCTGGTCTATGCTTCTAGATTAAGAGTTTGGTAAAAGATGTATGCTTAGCTGGATGACAATCACAGACTCGTTATGGGTTCCCATCTCCAGATGAAAGAGAGGATCCGAGGCAAGGTGCAGTACCATGATCGCAAGACATGGTGAGAGTAGACAAAATCTGTGTTAGTACTGGCTATGACAATTGATACACCATGGCATGTCATATTATGAATGCTAAAGGGAAGACAGTACATTAATAGTTGTAAGGAAATCTTAGTATGAGGTCTAATGAAGACTGAATGAAGGCATTTACATGTGGATTCTCTAGACTTTAAAACCAATAAAGCTATGAGGAAACGAATCCTAGAGATGTCAAAAACACAAGACCTTGACCGATGCACATCTTACGCAGATACAGGAGTGAAAGAGCTAAATGCCTTTGGAGAATTTTTACTTTAGCTTATACAGGAATGGCGGATGACGGATTGGCGAAACTAATGTTGGGATCCTTCAGTCGTAGATGGAAATGAATGCCTGCTAGGGTTGTTCAAGAGTTGTGTTGCAAATTACAAGTTAATTCAAATTACTATATGCAAATATAATGACAGTTGTTGGAAGAGCGGGAACTGACAAAACCAGAGGATAGGAAAAGCTCAGGCAGGACATGACAGGAGTGTGGATTTAGCCATATCTGACCTCATATTTTGCAGCGGTATTCATAAAGAGAAGATTTTGGAGGCGATCTTATTATTATTAACCAGATTTGGTAGATAAAAATTAAGTTTAAATATATAGTCCAGCTGTGTTGACTTTACTATTAATATAGGGAATCAAATAGTAACCTTTATAATAATAATGACTAATGCTGAATGTCACGTAGAAGATGTTCAGTTTGCCTTGCCATACCACAAGACACATGATTATGATGGTGTGGAGCTCAAAATGTGAAAGATTTATACCCAGGGCAAGAGAGGGATTTGCAGCCAGTCTGTAGACCGCTTAAGTCTGAATATTCAACCTGCCAAAAGAGCTGCATCTTTATATTGGGGGAGGTAGTAGGCTAATCAAATTAGTCATATTATTTGAAACCATTCCAAACATTTAAGTAAGCCCAGATATACATTAATTAATTGCATGATACAGTGAATTAGGAAACAACCACTGAAAATAGTGAAAGCGCCTTTTCACAGCTGAGTGAGACTGCTTAGCACAATGAAAAATGCAGCGTCAAGGTGTAAACTTTTGGTTCTGTTTAAATTAAATTCAGCATCAGGGCAGAACTAAAACAGTTGTTTAACCATTCATGACTTTTCATATTTCAAGGTAATTAACTTCATAATTTACATTTCATAATTTAAATATGTCTCATGCATTTTTAGCATTGAACTGCAGTGTAAACACATTTATCTGCTCTGATCAGATTTAAAGTCAATAAGACCAAATGCCACTACAGATGCAGATTCTGTGGGGTGTAAAGATGTTATAAAACAATGTATCCCTATGAACTCCGAAGCTAGATGAGAATTTAGAGCCTGGTGTCACTCTCCTTATAAGACAGAATCAAACAATTCACTATGAGCTAGTCTATATTCAGACGGCACTGTAATATTATTCCTTGTGTGATTACACTAGCTGAGCTCAGGCATACGATCACCCTGGTGCGATCTTATATTCGTGCTGCAGTTACCAGCCAAGGAACTAAAGCGTTGTCATATTAATTGCTGCTTATAGTCTTTTATATGTCACAATACTTAATTTATTTACAAACATTAAAAAAAATTACGATATGGCAAAACTGCTACTTTCCCCCATACGAAATAGTACAATACATAGTCCACTTGAGACTTCCATTCTATCCGTCACTCATTCTCACCACTTCCGGGTCTGGGAAGTGAAAGACTTGGCTAGCCACTAGGTTTAGACCTTCAGCTTACCAACTCAGAGTCCTATGCTGCATTACAATGTAAACAAACATGGTGGCACGCATGACCGTCCATTCGTTGCGATCGCAGTTTATCTATCAAAATCAATCATTGTAAACTGTAAACATTGTAAAAATCTAAAATCACATGATTTCTTTTAATATATATTTATAAAACAGCCCTCCAATGCATCTGCTGTGACTGTAATTAAACTTAAATATTACGGCATGTATTAAAGAACTCATGCTGGGGATTAATAGTCAGTGTTGGGGAGTAGCTAACTACATGTACCGATGCTACTAACTTAACTACATTTTTCAGTAGCTTGACATTAGCTCAGCTGCTTTTAAAACAGAGTAGCTCTTCCATAGCAAACTACTTTTTCCAGCAAGTAGCGATGTAGTGTGACCAAACACTACATCATGTTGGTCAGATTATATCTAATAGCCTTCCTTATTGCATAGAAGCCAAATGTTTACCTGCAAAACGTCAGATGATCTGGTAGCATATTTCTGTCTGCTGATCAGAATCAGGCAGCGTCATCGTCTTTTGTAATGGCAGATCACAAACAAAAATACTGAATTACCGTGATCTACTGAGAGCTTATTACAGCTCAATAGGATAAGAAGAGATTGTCTGATGGTTAAAAAAAACACAAATTTATTCTTCTATGAAACAAAGAATGTTTCAGACACTTTGTTCTTCACACACTAGCATATTTACCTATTTTAAATAAACTAAATATGTTTATTTCCCCTTCTGTCACTCATTCGACGTGTGTCGATGAAGTGACATGAGGGGTCGATCCGAAACACCTTCAGATATTTGAGAAAAAGCCAAGAAGGTGAAGCCGCGCGCTCTTCTCTCCCATCCGTGTTCACGACTTGTGAACCCTGGATGTTCTTCCTCCTAGCCCTCCGACTCACAAATTCTGGTCAGGTCAGACACACTACTTGTGCTACATGCCCTGTACTGGGGTAAGTGCTTCACAGGTTTTCGGTTTCCTTGTTAACCTCCTATGATGTATCATCCGTGGCATGGTCTCCCCCTTTCTTGTGGTAGACCCGCATCTCCATTGGCAGAGCACTCTCTGCCCTGGTCGCTTTGTTGTAGAATCTCCCCCCTACGAAGGGCAGGACTTACCACTGCGCCTCTTCCATGTCTGGCCATTTAGCCCATATGATGTATTTGGCACTTTATATGCTCCCCTCCTCTCCAGGGCAGAGTGTGGCCTCTGCATGGTCTTTTCCCCTTGATAGAATAGGAACAGAAAAGAACGCCTTCCCTGTCACATTTTATGAGCATTTTTAGGCCCCAGTGGAATCTATTTTTCTATGGAGAGAAAAACTTGGAGAAAAGGCTGCTCACATATTTGGTACATCTCTGTTCCCTGATGGATGCATTGTGTCCCTCTTGCCACAGACAGAACTTTACTGCTGTAACGGCCGGGACCTTGTCTCGGCTCCTCAATGCAAAACCTGAATGAACTTGCCTGCTGGCCTCCCTTTTATAACCATATGTCGTGGGGACTGGCATGCAAATTCAACTCGCCAATTGTCATTGGCCTTTTCTTAAAGATCTGAAGATGTTTCGGGCTCTCAAGATCGACCCCTAGTGTCATCAGCACAATGTCTCATTCCCTCCATCAGGGAATGGAGGTTACGACATGAACCGAGATGTTCGCTTCTCATCATCTGTGCATTATTAGGAGTATAAATATTATAATATTTATTAACGTACACTATAAATTATTATAATGATTGCTATAATGCAGAACTATTTGATTTATCAATTTCTTAGCATTTAATTAACTTTATGTAAAATAAATTAAATGATTGTGTAACACAGGGTTATGATGGGCAAAGAGGAGGCGAGAACCGGCTTGTCAATATAAATAATATTTTAATGAAAACTTAAACAAAAGCACAAACAAACACACAACGAACATGTCCGGGATTGAGCTCTCTCTCTCTCGAACCGTCGTCACCGGCCGCCTTTATCCCTCGCACGCCCCATCAGGCCGATTGGGGACCAGGCGTGCAACATTCCAGCCCGGCCCCGCACTCCTCCACTCCACAGATTGGTAAAAGAAATAATTTATGGCATGAATTATTATGCAATAATCTAGATGTCCATCCATCCACTTTTTTTGTACCTGAACAAAGTGAACAAATATTTGTTCAAATATTTGTATGTGACCTGTAAAGCTGGCACCTGCATGTCAATGGCAAACAAGTCAGAAAATACAATGAGCAGGAACCCATGTTAGGGGAGAAACATGCCCTGAGTCTTTATTCACATATTATCCACACTACATATTATGTGACAAGAACAAAAAATGCCAGCCCAAGGAGAGTTTGTCATAAAAATTGGATCTACAACTAGCCACAGCAGGACTGAAAAGTGTGAAGTATAGTATAAAAAAGATTTTTTATACTAACCCGTATTTTATACTGTTGTATATAATTTTTTTGCCATTATTAACTGTATTAATGTTACTATTCATTAAATGTATTAAATGTATTAAATACATTTTCTATATTTAATTAAACACATTCAATGTATCGTTCCTTCCCTCGGGGAACGAAGGTTACAACAGTAACCATGATGTTCCCCTTCTGTCACTCACTCAATGTTGTGTCGAATGAAGTGACACAAGGGGTCCCATATAAAAACGTCATGTACTGACCGTGTAACGTGAACTGCCGAGACAGGCGCAAACAGGCTACTGCGTGCTATTGCGCACCCCCGGGGCCAGCTGTGTGCTAGCGTGTCTGTCCTGAGAGGAGCTCCTGTCAGGCAGTACCCAAACTGCCTGCTGTCTGCGAGGCGACTTTGCCCTTTTTTCTCAGGTTCAGAGGTACGTTTGACGTCCCAGGAAGACCCCTTGTGTCACTTCATTCAACACAACGTTGAGTGAGTGACAGAAGGGGAACGTGATTCTACTTAATTAGCTCATTTGTACAATGCACTCTGAATGGGCCCTTCGGCCTAGATTTTTCCAAATGCATTTAACTTTCTAACACCAATAATGAGGACTTCTGAGAAATGTGGAGAACTGGAAGAACATACTGTATGTTGTGAAATTCCAGCAGTGCAAGTCATCAGGAACAGAACATGCAGTCCTTAACATTATACAAGTCTCTGAAGGGGGTCATTTAAAGCCTTTGATCAGTGAACACAATACAATTAAATAACCTTAGTTCTTTTCATGTGATCAAATCTCTCAGCTGGAGCAGATGCAGTGCTTACTGTTCTCTCCATTTCACAGCATGCGCCACACACACATCGACTTCTTTACCTATTAATCTACAGTAATTCATAAAGTTATTCTTTTATACATGAGGTGTGTAAAAAATATTGTATTGTAGTGTATGGTACAATACAATGCTCACAGTTCAATACATATATATCATAAGATAAATGAACAAACACATTATAGTGTAATTAAAACCAAGCAGTGCAACACTGAGAGCTGCGAAACATTGTTGTCCACAGTGAGGGGGCGCTGAGTGCTCATAGGAAAAACAGAGCAACATAGGCGTATCTACAATACATAGGTGAGAAGATTGATGGCAAACAGCAAGTATATTGTAGCATTACAGCTTGTCGAATTTGCCTAACAATGCCATCATGTCCCTGCGCTACAGTACATCAAACATGTAGTTATTTATGCCGACATCACTGTGCACATTGGTGGATTTGCGAGGTAGAAATAAAGTCGCATTTAACATGACACTTACCAAGATGCTTGTGAGTAACAAAAGCAAGTTTATTCAAAAATCTGACAACATAAGAAACCCACAGTTACATGACACTTATTATTCTCTGCTACTTGACGTTTAAAAGGGTATGAGCACAACTCTTGCGTACATGTTATATGGCAGTAATAATGCCAGTAATGTTTACATGCAAAATTAAATGGGGGAAGAGGCCATTAAAAATGTAAGTCATTTATGTAATTTTATAAAGCTGCTTTGAAACAACGTGTATTGTGAAAGTGCTATACAAATGACTTGAGTGTAGAAAAATGTATTTTTCTCAAGAAAAACGTGAAAATTGTAATTTCATGAGTTTTTCCTCATTATAGTCAAACAAAATATATACAGTGCTATTGTTTAAGTTACTTTATTATTGTGCTCTGCTTTTTTTTCCCCAATGTCAGGTATTTATGATTTTACAGACATTTATGTTGAATTCTTGAATGAGTTTGAACAAAACATTTGTGGGCGCAGTTTTTTTTTTTTTTTATCGTATCATATTGTGAGGCTTTGAATCATGTTGTATCATGAAATTTGTGTATTGTTACATTCCTAATATATACAGTATATACACTGATCTGACCCAATTGTCTAACATCACAATTTGGCCCTTATCAAAGTCATTCAGATCTCATTTTTCTTGGTTTCAACACATGAAATTCAAGAACTGACTGTTTACTTACTGCCTAATATTTCCCACCCCTTGACAAGTGCCATTACTTCACCTCTCAGTTGTTTTAATGTTGTGGCTGATTAGTCTGTACATATATATATACATACACACACAGTGTTGGGAGGATTACTTTTGAAATGTATTCCTCAAGATCAGTAACATATTCTAAATACTTTGGATTACTTCTTCAGCACTGGTACATTTTTTCACTTGTTTTTATTATAGAAACTCCGCCAGAACAGTAAGACAAAAAACATGTTACAAATACATTATCTGAAAAACCTATGCAGAGTTGCTTCTAAAACACGATCAATTAAATTGATCTTGTTTTAAAGATTTTTTTAAATTTTTACAGGAAAACAATACAAAAATTATCATCAAGAATATGACTTTTGCCTTAATATCAAAGGTCTTACTAAAAAAAAGAAATTATGATCCAATGTGAATTTTCTTGATAAACAAATATGATTGTGCTGTAACAATTATGGAAAGGAGGAAGCTGGGGGCAGCTTGATAAAAAGGTAGTCATTTATTGTTGCACTATTCAGGTGCACACAATAAGGCCACTTTTCAGCAGTACACAAAAGGTTTTCTTTTCAGCAACACCACACTGACACGCAGATACGCAAAGACAGCTCCATGCATCTCTCTCTCTTGTCTCGCTGGAATATGGACCGGTGTAGCACACAGGTGGAACACATTCACCACTTATCTTCCCGGCCTCACTCTTCCCAGACACCACTCGGCCCCGCCCTGCTTGCCACGTGTGCCTGGTAACATGTGCATGTAAAATGGCTAGAAATAGCATTTTAGCTTAGCATAAAGCTGACAATTTACACAAGGTTTATTTCTTTTTCTTCAACTCCAAACTTACTTCAAACTTACTTCTCTGTCTGCTCGTATGAATTTAACACATCATAAGAAAGTGTTTCAACGCTGTTCAAATGCACTTTGGATTGCATCATTTATATGTATAAATGTTTTCAAGCAGCTACATTTACAATTTCACCAACCTGACGTGATAAAATAAATACAATTTTCATTCAGAGCACAGCACACTGAATGAAAGAACTTTGTTTCCCCCTCATATAAAGTGCAATTGAAATCGTCTCATTACGTATGTAACCTCCGTTCCCTGATGGAGGGAACGAGACGTCTTGTCAAAGAAGCGACACTAGGGGTCTCTCTTGAGCGCAGAATATGCCTCTGATCTATGAAAAATAGCCAAAGAGAGTTGGCGAACAGTATTTGAATACCCCGCCCCCGAACATACGGGTATAAAGGCGAGGGAAATACACACGTTCATTCAGGATTTTTCTGAGGACCCGGGAGTGTCGGCCACCTCAGCGGCTTGGCTCAGCGACGTGGCCAGGAGGACATGATGTCTAGTTCCCTCCATCAGGGAACAGAGGTTACATACGTAACCGAGATGTTCCCTGTCTGTCGCTCACTTCGACGTCGTGACGAAGAAGCGACACTAGGGGTCCACTTTAAATCACGCCATGCGCTGAGCCGTGTACGTGTACTGCTGACGCAGGAGCGGGCAAGTATTTCACGTGCACAAGCAACCAACAGTGTTTCAGACTGCACGTACTCTTCCCCAATGCCCCAAAAAAGTCGTCAGAGTCCTTTTGGTTACCCTAGAGGGGAACAAGGCGATGCTTGCCAACCTGGGAACGGGCCAAGCCTGGCTGGACCTCTTTTCTCTCTATGTTTCTCGGCATAGAGCAAGAGCAGCCAGGGCCCTTACCGCATTGTGGGAAGGGGGTCTTACCCGGTTTCCTATTATTTCAGGGGTAAAAGACCCTGCGGAGGCCACACCTGTCCAAAAGGGGAGGTAAGGTGGCAAAATACATCACATGGCCGCTTCGGTCACATGTGGGAAAAATGGCGCGGTGGTAGATCCAGCCACGAGGAGGGGGGAGTTGCTACGACACGGCAACTGGAGGGCAGCAAAGAACTGCCTAAGGGAGACACGGGACAGCTCGTAAGGTGACCGTACCATGGAAGTACACACAGGAGGAGTCCGTGTAGGAGGCCTGACCTGTGGAGCACCAATTCCAGTAGGGGTAGGCTGGGGTACCCATAGTGGACTGGGTCATCAAGTTACTCCGCTGAACTGTGGACCCATGAGGGCTAGGGAGGAATCGACCAGGGACCTAGAAGGATCTTCTGGGAAAGAAGGCGTGCTGTTTTACCTCGGCAGAGGGAAAGGGCGCTGAACTCAAGCGATTCACCTGGTCAGAACATCAATGTGTACCGAGTTCTACTGGCTCGGACCTGAGAAAACACGTGAAGAAGAGACTGACTCAACCCTGAGATTGTAAAATCTTGCAAAGTTGTTAGGTGTTGCCCAGCCCACTGCCCTACAAATGTCTGCAAGGGAGGTGCCCCTATCCAGTGCCCACGAGGATGCCACACTCCTCATAGAGTGTGCTCAAACCCGTAGGGGGGGTGGCACAGCCTGGGTGTGATAGGCCAACAGGATGGCATCCACCACCCGGTGGGACAGCCTCTGTTAGGAGACAGCGTTCCCTTTCCGCTGTCCCCCAAAGAAGACAAAGAGCTTCTCAGTGCACCTGAAGCTCTGAGTGTGGTCCGGGTAGGCATGCAAGGCACGTACCGGACACAGCAGAGAGGGGGCTGGGTCTGCCTCCTCCTGGGGGCAGCGCTTGCAGGTTCACTACCTGATCCCTAAAGGGCGTGGTAGGAACCTTGGGCACATAGCCCGGACGTGGTCTTAGGATCACATATGTGTCTGCCGGACCAAACTCCAGGCAAGTGTCATTAACAGTCTGGCTGATTCTAGCGGCTCGAAGGGGGATCTCTGAAGACCGGCGAGGAGCACCGAGAGATCCCAGGAGGGGAACAGGCTTGGCCGGGAGGGATTTAACCTCCGGCCACCTCTTAGGAACCTGATGATTAAGTCATCAGTGGGAGCATAGGCCGCCTTGGCGATTTATGTACGCTACGGCAGCTACCTGGTCTGACCTGACCAGGACATGTTTTTATCAAACTAACGGGAGAAACTTCCGCAGGGCAAAAAAGACAGTCAACAAAGGACGCCATATGCCCCAGGAGCCTCTGGAAAAGTTTTAAGGGGACCGTTGTGCCTGGCCTGAAGGTGGCGAGGCACCTCAACATTGACTGTGCACGCTCGTTGGTGAGACGTGCTGACATAGCGACCGAGTCTAACTCCATATCGAGAAAAGAGATGCTCTGGACTGGAGTAAGCTTGCTCTTTTCCCAGTTGACCTGAAGCCCCAAACGGCTGAGGTGCCTGAGCACCTGGTCTCTGTGAGTGCATAGTAACTCTCGCGAGTGGGCCAGGATGAGCCAGTCATCGAGGTAATTGAGTATGCGGATGCCGGCTTCTCAGAGCAGGGCAAGAGCTGCCTCTGCGACTTTCAGGAAGATGCGAGGGGACAGAGACATGCCGAAGGGGAGGAATTTGTACTGATATGCCTGGCCATCAAACGCTAACTGCAGGAAGGGGCGGTGTCGAGGCAGAATAGAGACGTGGAAGTATGCGTCTTTCAGGTCCACTGCTGTGAACCAATCGATATGCTGAACGCAAGTTAAGATATGTTTCTGCGTGAGCATTTTTAACAGGAGTTTGTGCAACACTTGGTTGAGAACTCGCAGGTCCAAGATTGGTCGTAAGCCACCGCCTTTCTTGGGTACGATGAAGTAAGGGCTGTAGAAACCCTTCTTCATCTCAGTTGGAGGGACAGGCTCTATCGCATCTTTGAGTAAAAGAGTGGCGATTTCCACACGCAGGGACTGGGCATGTTCGCCGTGTACTGCGGAAAAGCGGACGCCCATGAATGGGGGCGGGGGCCTGGCAAACTGAATTGCGTAACTGAGTCGAATGGTCCGGGTCAGCCAGCGAGACGAGTTGGGAAGTGAGAGCCATGCGTCCAAACTCTGCGCTAGTGGCACCAAAGGGACGATTAATTTTGACGTACCCGGCGGGGCTTTGCAGCGGAGTGGAGCAGGTAGGGCAGCGTCGGGAGGCGATGAAGCATCCTGAGGCTTGGGTGCTGAGAAAAGACTCAAAACACTTGCTCTGCACACCCGGCAGGGGGCGGGTTAGCGACTGAGGAGGAGGTCTAGGGTAGGCGTCCTCTAGACTCGTCGGAAATGGCCGTCCGGGGAACAGTCGTGGGGCTGGAGACGGGTGGTTCGTGTCCAGGAAGCCGGGACTGTTGAGATCTGGTGGCAGAGTGCTGTGAGAACGGCATTTGCGGGCCAGGTGACCCAGAGACAAAGGAAATAGCTCTTTTATTGAGAATATGGGTACCACAGCCCCATCTAAGGGGGGAGGCAAATGAAAATTGAAAAAAATATTCTCCTCCTGGCCCTCCACCGGGGGACGGAGTGGTCTTACCATCTCCGGAGCTAACATCTTGGTCCCTGGGTCGTCTGTCTCAGGAGGGCCTGGGAGCCTTACGGGTCCTCGAGGGGGTCCGGGAGACGGGGGGGCTTCCTGCAGTGTGCTCGACACAGGGGCTGAGAGCTGGTTCCGGGTTGAGGCGGAGCAGGTTTCCAGCGTTCCTGGACCACAAGGGTGGCAATTGCCTACCCGAGTGCCAGCGCGGTGACCTTCGTGGCTCTGAGGACGAGGTTGGTCGCTGAACACAGTTCCTCCAGCACATCAGGGTCAGGGCTACCCTCGTGCAAATCCCTGAGCGCCTTGGCCTGGTGGACTTGCAGGATGGCCATGGCATGCAAGGCGGAAGCGGCCTGTCCCGCGGCGTTGTAGGCTTTGGAGTCGAACGAGGATGTCGTCCTACAGGCCTTGTAAGGGATTATAGGGCGACCGCACCAGGTAGTAGGATTTCCAGGGCATTGATGGAGCGCAACAGCCCTATCCACCTGGGGAATCGACATATACCCGTGTGCCGCTCCGCCGTTGAGGGTAGTGAGAGCGGATGAGCAGGGCTTGTGACGAGTGGAGAGTGGGGCTCTCCACAAAGACATCAGCTCGTCATGCACCTCTGGGAAAAACGGGACCGGGGGGGGGGCGAGGCTGTGAGCAGCGCCCAGACCCAGGAACCAGTCATCCAACCGTGACGGGTGTTGCCTTGAGCATGGATGGGAGTCAACGAGCGTGCCGGGGGGCGGGTGGTCCGAGGGGGCGTACCCGGCGGAGCTGCACCTGCTGCCCTCCCCAAATCGCCTCCATCGCCAGCCGCATCGTCCTCAATCCCGTGGGAAGAAGGAACGACACAGGGGGCGGCTGGAGTGGCAGTTGAAAGCAAGCCACGACCGCAACGTTGCCATGGTCATGCTCTCGCAGTGAGAGCATGAACCATCCACAAACGGTGCCCAGACACACGAGACAACGCCTGTGGCCGTCTGAAGCGGAGAGCACTCTACCGCATCCAGGAACTACACAGGGGCGGAATGGCATCTTTAAAAAGACGCGTCCTGAAAAGGACGTTCAACGTCGCTGTGTATTGCTCTTTTAGAGAAATAAACTCTTTTACAGAGAAAATTGCTATTTATAGTAAACTCTTTTAAATGCTCTGTGCTGTCGAAGCGCCCAGGGGCAAACTGCACGCCGTGCAGAGAAGGAGAAAGCCACTGAAGTGCGCCGTAGATCCAACAGCAGAACAGAGCGTCATAGGATAGAAGCAGGAAAACTGGCGTGTCACTCGCAGCTGGCTGCATACATGACCATCGGCTCCGAAGAAAATTTTGGAATGAACGTGTGCATTTCCCTCGCCTTTATACCCGTATGTCCGGGGGCGGGGTATGCAAATACTGTTCGCCAACTCTCATTGGCCTTTTTTCATAGATTAGAGGCATATTCGGCACACAAGAGAGACCCCTAGTGTTGCTTCTTCGACATAATAATTATGGTTACCCAATTTGTAAGTTGTGACTAAAAACAAAATACTGTGTCCTGCAGAGAACACTCCAAACCAAAAGAAGGGGAGAGATTTGGCTTTATTGTATATTCAGTGTTAAAATGTCTGCTATAATATACATGAAAAAAGTTCACATTTTTATTATTGACATATTTTTGTTTATCTTCTATTTATTTTAATTAGATCAGATACATTTGCTTGAAGGGTATTGTGTGCTGTAATATGGTCATGTTACAATGTGCCCTGCACCTGTTACAATGTGCCCCATAGACAGTAGCCATATGCCCACATAAAATAAGTGATGATATATATGGCTGCCAGAACAACAAGTAGTCTTTTGACCCGGAACTTTTTCAATTTACTAATGCGATGTCGCGGCACCGTTGAGTGAACTGTGTGTATATACTGTACATGCACAAATGTGTGCGTGAGATGCTGTAACAGATTCAAGAGCTGTGGGAGTGCAACTGACTGCACTGGCAAAACAGACAGTCCGACTAAGCTGATCCACCAATCAGAACATTCATTTCAGATGTGATTTGATATTTGCTAACCAATAATATTTTCCATTCAGTAAGGGGTGGGACATTTCCAGTGTCTGGTGCAAATTTGTGAAAATACTGCATGTTATTGCACCCCTTCTGGTTTCCGATGCTCTTTTTGTTTTTTTGCCTTTTTCTTTTGATATCAAATCATTAAAAAAAAACTTTTAAGTAGGAAAACAATTTCACTATACACAGAAAAGCACAATAATACACAGGCTACATATCGCAATACAATATAACGTGTTAATGTGAACATTACTAAACTAATATTAGCTATTCAATGCTTAAGTTTATTGCATATTATGAATTAGTTTATTTGTTATAATAATGAAGTATTAACAATTTTCATAGTAGCCCAATAAAAGGAACTTTAATGACACCTATTAATTTAGATTAACTAGACATTTATTGCACATACACTTTTCAGTGTCACACAATAAGGCTTTTCAACCATAGCATACAATACATGCGCTGCTTTTCAGCAGACACGTTCAACATAAAGACACACAAACACATCGCTTCAAGCGTCTCTCTCTCTCTCTCTCCCAATCTGCCACTGTCTCCTCTCCTTAAATACTCACACTCCCCTCACTGGAACGTGAGGCTGGTGAGGCACACAGGTGGAACTGTTGCAGGACACACTTAACTGTTGCAGGGCAGTATCATTAAAAATTATTTGTTTTTTTAAATATAATTTTTCTTAAAGTTTTTTTTTTTTTTTATGGTTACTATTACATTCAATCTTTATTGTTCTTGGGAGGTATTTCAGTTGGTAGACAGTGGCCAATAACACAAAAACAATCAACATCAAGCAAAAAATAATTATCTTATGAAAAAGTGTACCTAACTGCCAGAATAAAATCAATAAAATTGGATGAAAGAGTATGCAAATCTTTTACAGGGACCAGGGAGATATTCACCATCCACGCAGACGATTCAATTAACCATCAGTTTAGTTTTACCATATGCAATTTATTTGTTTACAAGATGATGAAAGAGTGGGCTTCTCAAGAGAAAATTTTGAAAAAATTTGTATATGTGGTGGGAAAACTGAACCTAGACAGTTTACTGGTGCAGCTACAAGCATTGTTATCCTGGATTTCGAATAACAATCAATACTTAATAAGCATTAATATGAACATCACGTCCATGGCCAGGGGAAGGCTAAACCTTGTCCAGCCATACACATGCTTCACCAATGGCTGACGCAACAGTAAACTGCCAGCAGGAGGTGAAGCCATTGGAAGTGTTCGAGCGACCATCTTTGTGTGCCCCAATTGCCAATTAGCCTCAATGACTGATGAATAAATGACAATGCCGCTGTCTCTGACCACAGTATATGACAGTCACCTCTACTGGTGTGCAGCTAATCAGTGCAGAAACCAAGAGACTATCCCTTTTGTAGAGACTATAAGCTGCACAATGAAGCAATGGGAACACGTCAGTGGTCACATGGTCTGAAGCTCTTATACAATCACTCCAATTCATTGGCTGATGGCACTTAAGCAAAGTCCCTAAGGAGCTACATCATGGACTCCTTATAAGGGTCAGCCCATAGTGCCATCCCTCAGATTTTCTTTACTTATTATCAGCTAATAAATTGCAGTGATTGTATAAGGGCTTCAGACAATGTGACCACTGATGTGTTCCCATTGCGTCATCACGCAGTGTCCCGTTCCCACACAGTGAACCAAGGTGACATATGAAACTGAAACATTATATCTGCTTGTTTTAGGGTGATAATATGTCCTTCTCCCCTGAGAGTCCTCAAAAAGTCAGACTGGTATTTCTAAATTTCCTATAATGCCTGAGATTTGCCTGTTTTCATATTGAAGTGTTCTCTGATGTCATGCATAGATACTTGCCATTAGCCATTTAAAAACAAAAAAAACACAAATTAATAAATAAAATCTAGCATATCAATTTTAATGCAGTATGGCAGCACAGTGGCTTCAATAGTATGATGTCATCAGCAATCCAATTCTATCAGTGAAGCCTGTTTAAAATTGTATAATTTAATAGTTGGATGATACTAGCATTTTACACTCAGAATAGTAACGGTATTGTACCGATTGGTCTTGAGGATAGGGAAAACACAGTGTTGATGTATTGATCACAGAAAAAAGTAATCTGATTTTAAAATATGATATAAAAAATATATCATAAAACATATAGGAGAAAGTAATTTATAATGCAGATGCTATAACATTTTGCTTTCAAAACATAAAAAATTACTATTTTAATTAAAACACAGGACCTGCATGAACAGGCTGATTTATATATATATAAGCAATATCACACAAGCAAGTGTACGATCTGGCCCTGCGGCTGAATCACAGCAATGCTGATTTAGGGGCATATAGCACAATTGCGAGTGTGATATTCCTTATATACAACAGATCAATAAACAAGTACATTTTTACAAATTAGGAAAAACTGAGTACAGTCATAAAAATGCATTTGCATGGAACTACTTTCTTACGAGACGAATCAGAATCTGCCATTGCTGGTTCAAAACAAATTATGCGTCTAAGCCTCCGTTAGTAATTTAAAAGTGTCACTTCAGAAATTGCTTCACGGCTTGTGCTCTTTCGAACAAGTTATTGGATAAACAAGGATGGATGAGTGTGTGTGTGTGTGTGTGTGTGTGTGTGTGTGTGTGTGTGTGTGTGTGTGTGTGTGTGAGAGAAAGAGAGAGTGAGATAAATGGAGCATGAGCAATCACCTTTTGCCACTCCCAAGCAGAGATGCTGACAGCTTTCTGAAGATCAGTTTTCTCAATGGAAAAATAGCATCCAATTGGGGTTATTTCTCCTTATTTAACGGTAGCCAGTGTGTAAGAGGCGATCACTATAGAAACCGCAATGTCCTCCGCCATTTTAAACAGCACCTACTGTGTAAATTAATCAGTCTATTGTGTCTCTCAGCTGTGATGAGCCATTTAAAGCTATTTCCTAGCTTTAGTAGTGATACAAGCAATCACGAAGAGCTGTTTTATGTAGACAATTTCTGACTCGGATTCACTTCACATTCACATCACATAACTGGCTCATATTACACACAAAAATTTACTTTTGCCACCACCTGCTGGCTAACATATGTAATGTCAAAAAAAAAAGAAGACAAACAGTAGCTCTTAACACATATGCACTGCTCTTACACTTTAGTTTAGAACAGCATGAACAAAAGCAGAGTGAATCACATACAGGGAACCGTCGGAATGCTGAGGGTGTCAGACCATAAGTGCTCATGGAACATCTCTCGTCCAATCAGATTCGAAGACCAGAAATAACTGTTGTTTGAGTGTGTGTGTGTGTGTGTATATATATATATATATATATATATATATATATTTTACACCAATCCCATTGTTAGCAAAGATTGCATTGCATGTGCAGTAAGAGCTAACCCTAACTGTTGTGTTTGATTTGAAATATGAAGCTGGTCCCACACTAGCAGACTCAAAACAACTGGCTTTGGCCGAGAGTGTCACACCTGCAGACAGTTTTGCTGAGATCTCGCTGTCTTCAGACAGATGTATGACACACTTGCCAAAACAAAATTGTGTAGGGGTGACACACATACTGTACAGACTCACCACAACTCTCTCTCCATTCCCTGTCACATGGAGCTTGCCGAAATAAAAACAAGAGTATGGCGTACGCATAAACAACTGTAAAAGAGTGATTTAGGAAGCGATTCATGGAGAAACCTTACCTTTTGAAAGTGTGTGATTGTGTATTAATCCCCTCAAGGCTTTCCGTGGAATGTGCAAGTCCATATGCAGCTTACAGTGAATAAAGAAATTACTTTCTGTAAAAACAGACTGCTGTGCCTCTGCTTTCTGATTTCATTATAATTTTTGTAGGGAAAAATGCTGGAAAAAAAATGCTTGGTGACAGAATCACATGGATTACAATCAGCATTTATGATCAGATCAGCTTGGCGTCTTGTCAGTTCTTCGGTAAAAGAAGAAGCTCACTGAAAACACAAGAGCCCGCCTCAGGGACAAATCATTTTTTTACTAACATGTTAACTCAGCACGGAGTCCCAACGGTCAAGTGTTCAACCACCTCCTGCTGCAGACACTAATGTGCGCATTGTCTCCCTCTGCCTGGCCATTGATTTTGTTAATGCAACTCACACCTGAAAATCTCTGGACAAATCGGTTAGTTCGAAGCCGGATTTAGACAGCCAGCACTAGCTAGCTCCTCTAAATATTGTAAAAAGATAAAACTAGCTAGGTGTGGGTACAGTATTATTGCATGTAACACAGCTGGTTAAAATCATTGATTAATCAAAAGTATGACACAAATCCATCATAAATACAGAAACATTGTTAGCTATATTATTTTTAGAATGATATGAGTGAAGCCCGGTTGAAGTTTATTCATTTAGTTTGGGTATTCATTTGGTTTGGTAATATTCCCTTAATATTATTTTCTAATATTTTATTTATATTTTATATGTGTATTGTTTTACACTAATTGTATGTATAAGATTATTTTGTTTGGAAAGGAAGAAAAATGTATAATTATGTGTTTAGTTAAAAGTACTTGCTGTTGTTAAGAGCTGGGATTGGTTAAATGCTGGCGGGGCGGGACTAAGAAGGGGATCCGGGAAGAAGAGCTGATGGCTGGCAGATAGAACGTGTCTGAGTGCTAGCTTAAGAGTAAAAATACCATACTAGTACGGTTGTCCATAAGAGAACTGATTTAAAGTTGGTATAATGTTGTTTGAACGTGAGGGGATAGAAATTTCCCCTTTTGATAATCGAATGACAGAGTAGCGCACGATTCTCAAGAAACGGTGCTAAACTCACGTGAGAGACTCGCGAGGCCGCGTTGGTGGAAAACTACCATGTGTCGCTTCTCTCATCAAACCTACAGAAGACATCCCAGATAGCGCCCTGAGATACCAGGAATTCTCAGTGGTTCCTCTGGCAGCGCTGGATGAGTTCGCTGATCTGCTGTCAGTTCTTCGGACCGCAATCAGTGCGTCATGTGAAAGCCGGCTCTAACATTGGTAAAACAGCTTTTTGTTTTGTTTGCTCATTGAGCGAAGCGGCAAGCTGTTTTGTGCCTCAACGAACCCCAGCATCGTATCAGGCCTGCAACAGGGTATTTATTTTATTTGTTACCGTTTTGAACACTGACACCCGGGTGTTTTTGATTACTGTTGTGTGAGGTTTATGTGAACAGTAACATTTGTGTTGAGACAACAAAGACTTGGATTTGAGTATTGAATCAACACATTGATATTTTCTTTGGTGATATTTGGGCCTTTTGTGTATTTACTGTTTACTGTTTACTTGTATTGATAAAGCACAGAGTGATATAGTATTCTTTATATAGGGAATATTAATACCGTGTTGTATCAGTGAATTGTTAATTTTGAAAGGGGGAAAGATTATCTTGTAAAATTTTAAAGGGTTAACTTTTATTTTATTTTCAATTACTATTTGAATTTTACTATTTTATTTGAGTAAACTACTTAAAGTTTCCATTTAACTTACAAGACTTTGTGGTTATTTTAGACTGTTAACAAGCACACCAATATTGAGATAAGGGTTTATTGAAATAAAGTTAATAATACTCAGAGGCTATTTAGAGAGATCTAACAAAAACTAACCCAGGGCCCCTCCCGCTTAAATCATAGGGAGAGGGCGCTACATGAGTTAGTAATACTGTATACATGTTGTAAAATGTTTGCTGAAAAGCCATGAGTTGGAAATGATCTCCTCAGTCTAGTCAGCTCTGTTAATGGAATCCGATAAAAGTGAAGCCTTTGTATTTGCCATTGCGATTTTGACAATTAACAGCATAGGACAACTTTCATTTAGCTTAACCAGACAATTTAAAGGTAACAGCTAACTTTTTGAGGAATGTTTGGTCAGCTAACTGAAGTTATACAATAACTGTCTGAAAATCTTGACATTCGCCCTAGTCCTTTGTGGTACATTTATGAGAGATCATGAGAGAGGTAACAGTGTTTCATTTGTAAACAAAACATACTTTCGATGTGGATATTTATAATTAATTGGTTGATCCGTTTCACAAAGCCAGTATAAATGATTCACTGATGGTTCCAGCAGTAAGATTGAATGAATAAAAATAAAAATTTCGGTCTATTCCACACATAAAGGTATATGATTAAAAAAATGAGTACCACAAATATTATGTATGAGTCATATGGACTACTTGATGATACTTTGCATGCTACAGAAGAATTAAATGCATGCAGGTTTAGAATGATTTGAATGATATACATACATATCTCAGGCCAAGAGAGCATTGTGTCAAATAAATCTCTATACAGCAGTTAACTTTTTTTGTAGTTATTAGTTTGTCGGTCTGTGGAGGTTCCGCAATTATGCATGACCAGTGAGTGGGGATGAGTAAAATTGGTTAAAGAGTCAGGAGACAAGGGAATTAACTAAAAGTCTTTAATTACACTTCATGGACATTAATCAGGCCAAGAGACAAGCCTCATTTCACAGGCATTTTAATCTTCTTCACTGTGTGACTATGAGCAAGCTGCCCAAAGGGAGTCTATAGCTGCACGACAAACCCTGAACTGTAGGAACTCCTTATGCTCTTGTCCCTGCAGTACTTTCTTTCCATATTCCATGCATTGTTGAGCTTTACTATAATTTTTTATATATAACTATATAAAAGTGCACTGTATGTTTAGCATTAAGAGTACATGGAGATAAATTGATTTTCTAAATATTCTGACCTTATCAGGAAGAAACATTCCTGTTTCAGTGTTGCACAGTGTAAGTATACAAGTTAAACAAATCGTATATACAGTATGTAAGTTTAGAATCAAGACTTTGAAGTAGAAATGAGATTTAGAGTGTTACTGTGCCCAACGAAGGTATGCATTTGTTTTCTTAATGTTCACCTTCTCCTAATTGCAGTTGGCAAACATATATTGGAGGCAATTAATATGCCTGTCCCTGTTGCCCACAAAATATTGCTTTGCTAACTGACTCTGACACTCCAGAATCTCTATCTTGTACTTTGAGGTGCTCCCATTTTATTAACTCGCCTGTGCAAAACCTCAGTGGATTAATTCTCTTTGAGAATGACATAAAGTGCTCTTGATTTTTACATGTTACAGCAAATACATGAAGTGAATGCAATTGAAGAAAAGTTATATGCTCAGGCTCAAAGATGAGTCATTTAAGCATGTAAACATCAGTTTTTTGATCAAATCATACAGTTCTGTTGGCAAAAGCCTCATTTATAGTTTATTTGTTAACTAGGGACAGCTATATGTAGTAGATGTTTCTAGCAATCACTTGATGCTTGCTTTGAGAGAGAGAGAGAGAGAGAGAGAGAGAGAGAGAGAGAGATGGAGTTTATTTTTTATTTTTTTTATTAGTTCCTCTTGATTTGCTCTCCACTTGGTATGGCCACTTTTACTCTGTGCCACTCATTTTGAATTCAGTCATTTAAATCTCATTGGTGTGCTATTTTTTTGTAATGTACCGAAAGACTAAATTGAATTCCAAGGTCATCCGAACAGAGAAAGCCTGTCATCTCCTCTCCTATTCACTTAACTTGCTCTCATCCTCACAGAAAATCTATAGTTCACTTAAAAGTAATTTGTATTACTTCTTAATAACTAATTAAAGGTTTCTTCCATTATTTCAACTTTGTGCAAATGCAGATAATGGTGTTTTACTGTAATGCATTTTAATTAAAATGTTTTTAATTATTGAGATTTTTGGCTTTTGATGATATTTTGTACCTTGTATCATAGAATCAGATTTGGTTTCAGAGCTTCTCAGCACACAAAAATACGGAATTAAGACTGCGCCTATCCGATTTGAAATCACAGTGTGTGCATTTTCATTCATAAGGTTTACACTTAAGAAAGATTGGCAGCACGGATATAAATTCATTGTAATTTTGGAAATGTTTATTTAAATTGCCACTTTATCCTCGTACTTTTTGGATAATCATGCATACAAATATGTTTGATATTATTCGGATGAATCCATTATTCGTTTTGAAGTCATTATTCGTGTCTTTCCATATAAGGTTTATGGCTTCGGGCACATCCCTAGCACAGGCTATTTGACTGGTCGTCAACAACTAACAGTTGACATCGTATGCCAAAGTCGACTAGTCACTCATCAGATAATTTATAAAAAACATCTGCAGGAATTACAGCAAGTCTGAAGCCTGGTGGCTCTTAACTGAAAATGTGCAATGGGGTGAAATGCATTAAGAAAAGTTTATAGGCATGTGCAAAACATGAATTCTGAATGGAAACGTTGTGGTTTAGTGCAAGGTATTTAGACTTTTCTTTAATTTCTTAGTAAAGTGGAGACCAGCAGTTGAAAAAATATAGGAAAAATAAGAACTTTCTTGTCGTTTGTGGTGAAAAAGTTTGTGGTGCTTAAACTATTTTTAAAGTGTCTGTACATTTGTAGACATGCTAATTCCATGAAGGAGCATATCATTGTTTTCTCCCGCTGTATGTATACTCCAATTCACTGAAATAGACTAGTTGGTCATTTAAATCTGTACAAGACTGGGATGTCTCTTATGAACAAGCTGAATATACTGTTACACTCATTCACAAACAAAATGAATGAATCAGTCATCTCGTCATCTCATGAATGTGGATTTGCTGACTGGCGGAAGTTTATCGTTCAGTTCGACAATCTCGTTCAACAAGAAAAGTGGCCAGATGAATAATGAATAAAAGTGACTGAAGAACACACATTACAATGACATACGGATGTTATTGAAACTCATATTTTTTTTAAGGCTAGTATAGTATGTTATTTGGTCAAGCCATATTTGTATATAGCTTAATAAAGAATTCATGCTCAGCAGTTCACAATATGACAGATTAATGTGTTCACCTCCTCACCTGATCCTAGGAGGAGAGGGAGAATATGAATAATTGTAAATATACAGTAATTGTCTTTCAGTCTGAGGAGAGGGAAGGCTTGAACGAGAGAGACGGTATGATCTTACATTCCCCCCTTGTTATTTACAAGAGGATGATAAGAATAGGTGAATTTGAGGAGGTGTATTGTTGTCAGATGCGATGAGCGGTGGAAATGAGGTGAGTTTCTACTTATACATTCTTGAGTAATTGGTTAATAGGATCTAATTAGTAGGCTCCTCCAGATCCTTTGTTTACAACTCTGTGAGAAATAAATTGTACATGCCGTCCTTGTTTGACATCTAACTCTGTATGTATGTCTGCTTAGCTAACCACAGAAGCACACCACACGCTCAATGAGTCCATGACCTTCCGTAGATGCTGTTAGTTTCTCTTGTCTTATCCTCTTTTGGAATGTTCGGTGCGCCAATGAGCAAATACTGTTTTCGTGAGCTAAATATCTCAGTTATAGACGTAACAAATATCTAGGACTGCTTTATCTGATTTTGTTCCTGTACTATTTCGGTATCAACAATTCCTTGTCCTTGGCCTTGCTGTCACTCCTCTATTGGTTGTTCTTTGTTCTTTGAAAGATATAAATATTATGCTTGCTGTAATAAACTTTGAGTAGATTGAATGGAAGCACTCTGTGTGTTGTCGTTCTTTCTCCTCCCTTCATGAAGTCTTCAGAGGCATGGACTCCCGACTGCATTTAGCTGGGCATGTGCTTAAAGGGACCGAGGAATTCTTGACGGCAGAAGTGTTGTATTCTAGACTACAACGAGATCCAAGATTATTCCTATCATAACTCCAATATGCTTTGTTGTTATTTTTTGGGGAAACGCTTATGATGCTTAAATACTCTGCAGTGCTGAAGTATTTTAGTACAATTGTAGACACACATGTTTAGTAAAGGAAAATAAGACATTTTTCGGTCATGAATGACTCTTTGGCTCGATGCAATTACCCTTTCAAAACATAATTTGTCAGCATCGACTGGTGCAAAGGCAAAAATTAATCAAAGAACAAATCGAAACAAATCTTTTTGGTGAAGGGATTCAAAAGACTCGAGTTAGTGGGATGGGTCAAAATCCTCACCACTATTACACATTCCTTGTATCTGTATTGCACATTTGCATAGCATTGTTTCAACACTGATAATGTTCAGAACATTTTATGGACTACTCCGATAAAGATGGCTGTGGCAGCAGGGGCGTGGTCAAGCGCCCGTCCGGAGAGGGGGAGCGGTAAGGGCGCTTGCAACTGAGCTAAAATATGTCTAACACCTGTCTCTAATTTCAGTGAGCTCGGGGAGAGCGGCATAAAAGAGCCACAACACCGCCAGTCGGGGCGCACGATGCCAGTCCAGTGTTGGCAGCCTTATTCAAGACCATTTATAAAAGATCATTTGTGTTCACCTTTATGTTATCCCGTTCCCCGACAAATTAAAGAAACCTTACCTTTGAGTTCACCAGCCTGTCACCGTGTCCTTCTTCCCCTGTCCAGTCTAGTCCCTTGTTACAATGGCATAAATGCCAAACGTGCAATACATGCAAATCAGCCGCACATTGCCCTTCAAATAACCAAAATACTAGTGTTATGCTGACCTGATTACTGTTTGCTTCTTCAAGAACACGCTGTGTTAACAACACTTAGAAAAGTGCTTCAAGTTGCATCCAATGACCTGACGTAATACATTCCGATTGTCAACTTTGTGTGTAGGGAGATTTGACCTGGATGCTGTTTGCTCCTTCAAGAAAACGATTCTGCAATAGTTTAGAAAAGCACTTCAAGTTAGGGTCCAATGGTATTACGTAATGGATCCCGATTGTTGTCTGCACGCTAGATCCTGAGGCCACCCAAAACCATCCGAACAAGTGGCTGCAAGAGGACGGGGAACCACATACAGCTACCAACGAATGTCCAGGCTTAGATAAATATGTTCAGTTACTTATGTTAACTTTTAGATATGTTACAGTTTAATGTATGCCAAATTATTGTGGCTCACTTCTAATTAAATGGTGCTTACGAGGAGATAGCTTTATGGTTCATTCACATACAAAACGTCTAGGTTTCTGTTGTAACCTCCATTCCCTGATGGAGGGAACGAGACATTGTGTTGAGTGAAGTGACACTAGGGGACTTCCTTGAAGGCCTTGGTTACCTCTGAACTTGTGAAAAGGCCAATGAGAAATTGACAGACAGAATTTGCATGTCCCTTCCCCTGACATACGGGTATAACAGGAGGGAATCATGCATCTGTCCATTCAGGTTTTGTACTGAGGAGCTGAGAATAAGGTTCAGCCATAGCACTGGCTCGGTTCAGCGTTGTGGCCAGGGGGACACAAAATCTTGTTCCCTCCATCAGGGAATGGAGGTTACAACAGTAACCTAGATGTTCCCTGTCTGTCACTTACTTTGACATTGTCTCGAGTGAATCGACACTAATGGTCCCTATTCAATCATGCCATGCGCTGAACTGTGTATGTGCGCTGCTGATGCAGGTGCGGGCAGGCAGTTGCGTGCCAAAGCAACAGGTTGTGTCAGACTGCACGTACCCTTCCCCAAAGCCCCATAAAATTGTCATAAACTTTTTAGGTTCCCGGCACCCTGAAGGGGGGAATAAAACGATGTACCAAGCATGGAAGCAGGCCGTGCTGGGGCCATCTTAACACTATCACACGCACCGGGAAAGGCATTCTTTTCCATATTCTAGTCTTTTAGGGGGAAAAGACCTCAAGGAGACCACCACCTGCCCATGCTGGGGGGAAGTATAGAGGCGAAATATGCCACATGAGTTTTCGGGCCACATGTGGGAATGACATGGTGGTAGATCCAAGGACTGTAAAGTGGAAAATACACACAAGGGGATTAATCCACAAGGTCCCATCCTGTGGAGCACCTATAGCAGTAAAGAGTAATTTTAGTACCCGTAGTGGGACTGGTCGGTGAATTCCTCCGCTGAATTTGCAGACCAGAGGGCTAGGGAGGAAGAACATCCAGGGAGCGCAAATCTAATGGACTCTCCTGGGGAAAAGAGTGCATGCAATCACCTCAGTGTAGGGGAAAGGTGCTATGTGCATGCAGAACACCCGGTCAGATGTTCTGCATTCCTGAGCTCTACGTGCTCGGACCTGAGAGAACACGGGACGAGACTGACTAAACCCTGAGATTGTAAAATCTCACAAAGGTATTTGGTGTTGCCCAGCATGCTGCACTGCAAATGTCTGCTAGGGAGGTGCCGTTGGCCAGTGCCCACAGGATGCCACATTTCTTGTCGAGTGTGCTCGAATCCGCAAGGTGGAGGGCACGGCCTGGGTGTGATAGGCCAATGTGATGGCATCAATGATCCAGTGGGAAAGCATTTGTTTGGAGACAGCATTCACTTTCCGCTGTCCACCAAAGCAGACAAAGAGCTACTCAGAACATCTAAATCTCTGCAGTCCACATAGGTACGCAAAGCACACACCGGACACAGCAATGACAGTGCTGGGTCTGCCTCCTCCTGGGACAGTGCTTGCAGGTTCACTACCTGGTCCCTGAAAGGTGTCATAGGAACCTTGGGCACGTAGGTGTCTTAGGATGACATGGGTGTCTGCCGGACCGAACTCCAGGCAAGTGTCACTGACAGAGAACGCTTGCAGGTCCCCAACCCTCTTGATGTAAGTGAAGGCGATCAGGAGGGCCATCTTCATGGAGAGGGCTTTGAGCTCGACTGATTCTAGCAGCATGAAGGAGTGTCTCCGAAGGCCTGAAAGGACCACGGAAAGATCCCATGAGGGGAACAGGCATGGCCTGGGAGGGTTCAGCCTCTGGGCACCTCTAAGGAAACTGATAATCTGATTGTGCTTCCCTAGGGACTTACTGTCCACTGCGTCGTGGTGTGCCGATATGGCGGCTACATAAACCTTTAAGGTGGAGGGGGATAGCCTCCCCTCCAACCTCTCTTGCTGAAGTGAGAGCACTGACCCAACTGCACATCTCTGTCCATCCCTGAGAAAGAAGGTCCTTCCTCAGGGGAATCTGCCAGGGAGGGGCTGTCGCAAGGAGCTTGAGATCCAAGAACCAAGTCTGTGTGGGCCTGTAGGGGGCCACCAGAGTGACTTGTTCCTTGTCCTCCCTGACCTTGCACTGCACCCGTGCAAGTAGGCTCACTAAGGGAAATGCGTATTTGTGCAGCCCCCAGGGCCAGCTGTGTGCCAGTGAGTCTATCCCAAGGGGAGCTTCTGCTAGGGAGTACAAGAGCAGTGTAGGGCCTTGCCCCACTGAAAATGGCAGCAGAGACGGCATGGCCTTTTGTTCTATGATCAAAGGCGAGACATTGAACTCGGTTTCCCAGAATGTTTCACAGCTAGACGAAAGTCCCGCCCATGGACTCAATCTCAAATGTCATTGGTCAAAACCGGCCTAAGACCGATGAAGTCATCTTCTTAACAAAACTAGCGCTCAGATTTGATTTCGCTCTCTCTCTGCTACAGCTTCGCTGCTTACAACTGCTCGAGCTACGCTGTAAAGAGAGGCATCTACACAAATGAATTTCCCTCCATCTGGACAAAGAGAGACCACGTTTTTCTAACCTCACCATTTGGCCACAGAAGAAGCAAGATTAACTTAGCTTTGTTCCAATCGTGTAGTATTACAACCGGTTCATTTCATTTTCACCGTGAGACATCAGTGAATTTGTTTCGAATACGGAAAAGGTGACCAGCTTCCCTTTTCAATCGTTTTCTATAAACGTTGACCATCGCCTGCATTTCTCTCCATCACCGGACCCAAGAAATAACACAGAGACATCTTTTCGCTGACGAGCGGAAGACAAAGGACCGAATCCAGATAGTTTTCTCCTGACCGCTCAATTCAACAGGAATTAAAATGGACAATCCTGCTGAAATCACACAGGATTTCCCAAGTAAGGCTTGAAATCTGGGCAGATTTAGTTTAGAAACTGTGACTTTTCTTATACAACTAAATCCTATATATTTGATTGCTGAATGTTTGATGTTTTTGTTTACATTTGAATATTAAACTACGATCGCTGATTGCTGTGTTGATTCATGAGATCGTAATTTTTGGGTGAAATGTTATTTGATTGAGTGATCTGAACTAACAATTCAATCGTGCTGTTACCAGCATGTATCCTCTGTTAAATTGCATGAGCCCCTGTTTGTTCGCTCTCTCTCTCACACTCACTGAAATTCACAGAGCGAGCAGTACCACGGTTTGTTCGAATCAGGCTGGTGTTTTCCAAATTCTCCCGCCTGTTTCGTTCAGTTCTTTGTGTGTCTGCTCATATACCACCCACATGTGGTAAAAGCTCTATTGTTCTGGAACTGATCCAGCCATCTTTCTTTTCCCACACCTTCAAATGATCATTGGCTCTGCCCTTTTCGGTCTAATCCTCCATTTGGGAAACTGGTTTCCATTTTGAATTCAGTTCGCCATTTTGGAACTTAGATCTCAATTTTGGAACTGATCCTCCATTTTGAAACTTGTCCCACACGTGGAGTTTAGTCCACCATTTTGTGTCTTTGTTACCGAACCTAGACACACACACACTAGCACATAGCTCCACAATTTAGTTAGGATTTCCATTTTATTTTTTGTATTATATTCATCTAGTATTGGCAGTGTTCATTGCTGTTTGATTATAATAAATCTTGTTATATTATAATAAGTACTCCTAGTTGTTTTGTTTGAATATTGTGTTGAAGCCAGCCTGTGCCATGTCAAGAACTCTCGTATTACCTCAGAATCATTAAATTGTTGTTGTTAGAAGCCAACTGTAACCAGTTGTCATGCAACCCCTAGTATACATAGTATAGTTTAGTGAGTGATGACTTGCTCCTAGTTCAGAGATGCTCTGTGGTAGTTGTGGGTGATGTTAAATATGCATAACATTTTTATACATGTGGGTTGCTTCATATCTTCATTTTTTTTTCAGTTATTATTTAATACAACTTGAAATAAGATTTGGCTCTGTGAGCACAAATTCCTAAAGTGCAACGATACCAGTTTAATGTCTTTCAAATACAATTTCACAGTTGATTTGGAGCAAGACTGCAGCTTCAGACAGATGGGTAAATGGTATAGGTGGGAGTCATTTCAACCATAGAGATTTTCCTTTTTAAGGCCCTTAGATTTCTCTCAAGTGTCTTCCACAAAGGCTGATATTCCGATAAAACTCCCATCCACAATGTATCAAGTCAACTTCACACTGCTTAATGGAAAACCGGAGAGTCAAATTACACATAGGTCAATTGATTGGCTAAGCCTACTTTTTGCCACGCTTTTTATCATTGTGTCACAAAATCATTGCTTTCCATCTATTTTATTAGCTTGCCACAATTACATTAATTTGGTTACAGTTACTTAGTGTACATTGCATTACATTAAATAGACCCCCAGTTCAGGGTCTTTCTTGTGTTTCATGGTTTTCAGCATAGGAGCAAGGCATTTTGGATAACCACATTGGGACATTTTTAAAAAGTAAAGAATCCAAAAAGTCCTCTGCCAGGATCCAGGACTTCTTCTTGGGACCGTATGCTTCCCAGCCCACCAAGTAATACATCAGTCTAACCCTGCATCAAGAATTCTGTTGGGTAAAAACTAGTTATGCCAAACTGCCCTCATTGTCCAGAGGCAGAGAGGATCCAGCAAGACCATATGTCATCGCCAGATAGGCCTACTCATAATATTTGTGAAGTGTGATAAACACTATTTTCCATTTGTCCTCTTTCCTGATTCAGATGAGTTATACAAATCCTTCATTATAAAATATGAGCATTCATTACTTTATTTTCCAGGGCTTGTGACATGTTTGCATTTCTCATGATAAAAATAATGTAATTGAAATTTTCCTGCATCCAAACCAATTTTACTGCATAATAATAATTTTAATAATAAAATTACATTAGTATTTGACTAATATGCTTGGCTGCATGCTTGAGAATAACTTTATCAAGAAATTTTAAAAATAACTTTAAATTATAGAAATTAAAACAATGGAGACAAAATGCCCAACATTGTACTTAGGCTTGGGAGGGTTATTATTTAAAAGCATTCCATTACAGGTTACTTAATAAAAAAAATGTAATCAGTAACACATTCCTACTATGGCAGTATGAAAGTAATTTACTTTCAATTACTTTTGAATTAGCGCAAGGGCACATGTATAAAAAGTCAAGAAAAATATAATATGATCTCCAAAACTTTAAATTATTCCTTAAGGTGAGTTCTAGGTCTGCTACAGAAAATACAGAAAAAGATCATTTCTAATTAAGCAAATACTATCAAAACAGATTTACTGAATTATGTTTTGGTTAACATTAAACTAAATCTGACAGAATACACCTCAAAAAAACATCAAAAACACTGCAAAATGTAATTCAACTATGTATTGCATTTGATTTCTAGTTAATTATAATTTGCACTATTCATTAACTTCAGACTGTATTCGATCACACGTTATTATCATCATCTTTATTATTATTATCATAATAAAATGCTAGAGTGTCTTTCCTCTGCTTGCTCATGATCCAAAGTCAAACATTACCAGCTAACCCCACCCCCCCAAAAAACAAGAACCAAAATAATAAAAATCTAGTTTTAAAGAATAGATCAAAATAGATTTAAACGTTGAGTCTTTTCAGTTACTTATTCCTAATTACTATAAGTTTGCTAGAATGTCTCCCTCACCTAGCCTTTTGAACTGTTCTCAACAATAATCTATCATCAAAATCAGATCAATTCTGATTAAGATAAAGAACTTAAAAAAAAAAACAAATAATGTGGTATTTATGTGTACAATTTAGATTTGTAAATAACATTTTAATAACTTTTTCTCAGGGCTAGCAAAGCCTTCTCTGCTGGCATCACATGCCTAATAAATAAATATTTGTTCATCCTGTCATTCTCATCAACCTTTTTGCCTATGTATTTTCAATCGATTTCCCCTCCTAATTAATCTACAAACGAATAGCAAAAAACTAAATGTTTATCCAATAAGAATTTATTCCTCAATGCTTCCAAGCAAAGTGTGACAACTGTTTCATAAATCACATGCCCGAAGCCAAACACTGTGGGTGTCTGAGCTCCACCCCGTCAGGCCTTCAGAATTTTTACAGAATCCCTCAGCACTGCAGTGAATAAGCATCTAAAGTCAGATTATCAGATTCATCAGCCAAACAGATTGATTTATTTGTTCTTGGTGGGTGTGGTCTTTGGGATGTGTCCGAGTCCAGGCCTTCTAGCAAGCCTTGAGTGACGCAATCACGCTTTAAGAGATGTAAGTAATTTGAAATTGAAGAGTGTGAGATCTTGCTGACGAATCGACTGTCATTACTGCCACATCACCATTGAGAAAGAGATCCTAATGGATTTAAAAAACTGAGATGTTCTGCATGATTGTGCAATTGATTTATTAAATAGGAAAGGAAGACTGAATTTCACTTCAACCAAATTGGTAAGTGCTTTTGCACTTGAGCATTCAATGTCAGGTCAAGTTTAGAAAAGTAACAACCCTGTTGAAACAAAATGTATTGCAAGAAAAATTTAAATCGCAAATAATATTAGAGAGATTTTTCTTGGTATTAGACCTCCTTGGTTCTGGCTTTCGTGAGTGGATGTGTTTTTAAAATGTCAATTGGTATTATTAGTTGACTGCCACATAATGTATGATTGTATGACGGTGTCTTATAGTCCACATTTGCAACCATGTAAACCAGGGGATTTCTATGTAGTACCACCAATGATGCACAAATCCTGTCAATATTGGCACCTATTCTTGCTCCCGCCAAATTATGAGGGCCACGGATTTCTTCGAGCACTAATGCCAACTCATTTTAATGGTAACTAATTTTAGCTATCCTGTTAATGTGATTTCTGTGTGGCTCTTACCTGTGTGGTTCTTAAATAATGACAGTATCATCACAACTGGAAGACATAAATTCCACTGAACTTTAATGTTGTTTTGCCGTTCTCTTTTAAAGAGCGAATAATGTCAAAATTTCCATGACACTAATACATTTTCTCCCATGCAGGGGCGTTTCTAGGACTTGAAGAGGTTCGGGGCTTAGCCCGGCCCCATTTAAGTGGGTGTGGCTTTAGGTGACCTCCCATCTATTTTAAATAAACACGCTCTACCTTTGTTTTTTTTCTGCACTCTGGCACCTTATTTATGGAGCTTTTCCACTACACGGTACAACCGTGGACATCTGATCCTCTAAGGGGTTCATCTAAATGCTCCCCATAAGTAACTTTTTTACATTTTAAAGTCTGTTGAACTTTGACAGCAAAATTAAGAGGCTAGTGTTGTGCTCTTGTAAACAATTTTGTGCTCTAAAAGCTGCAGTAGGCAACTTTGAAATAAATTGAATTGTGAGAAACAGTCCAACCTCGCCAAAAGTGATTGGCTAAAATTAGCTGGACTGACACTACCCGACCCACAATCAGAGCTGGAGTCTGTGGGGTGTCAGTTTCAGCTTTTTATCTTTTAATATTACCTCAGAATGCTAATGATCGCTAGCTTGTGAAGCCATCAGTAGTGTAGCGTTATGTCAATTAACCTAGTAACTCTAACATTAATTATCATAACGTAAATAATATTATCTGTTTGCTCTTGTACACTGATGATGATAAATTGTTTGTGGATTAGTGTATAAATGCAGTGGAAACATTTAATGTTAGTTAACATTAATTTAACATTAATTCCCTCAAAGATTACCTCCTCAACCAAATAACATTAGACGGATCTAGGGGTACTCAGTGCATATATTTGCGAGTGTGTGTGTGTGAGTGCGTGTTTACAACAGAGGATGAGGAGCTGACTGGCGTACGAGAGAGAGTGCAAAACACAACTGTGACACGTTAGGTGTCAGTAGAAACAAGAACGGGCAGAGAACAGAGGTCTCAGAATTCAGGTAAGCCTTTTAATTTCGCACCTCCAACATACAATACTTTCACATACAATAACATGCGTGCTTTGCTGGCTCTCTTGTCGGGCTCTCTCTGGCAACTGGAGGTGCTGACACTCTTTTATGCCGCTCTCCCCATACTCACTGAAATTAGAGACAGGTGTTAGACATAATTTAGCTCAGGTGCAAGTGCCCTTACTGCTTCCTCCCCTCGGACGGGCGCTTGACCACGCCCCCGCTGCCACATACCCCCACCGCCCGACTCAGGCCGGGGCACCATCCGGCCTGCCTACCACTCCCCCCCCCCCATTTCTGGAGAGGAAGTCAGCGACAGCCATCTGCACCCCCGGTGTAGACTGAACTTAAAGGGCTGGAGAGCCAGAAACCAATGGGTGATCCGGGCGTAGGAATCCTTCATGCGGTGGAGCCATTGGAGTGGGGCGTGATCCAAGCAGAGAGTGAAGGCCCGCCCCAGCAGGTAGCACCGGAGTGTGAGGACCGCCCACTTGATGGCCAGACTGGACCGGGTCTGGAGCCCCCTTTTTAGTGAGGTCAGTCAGTGGGCTGGTGACGTCCGAATAATTAGGCACAAACCTTCTGTAATAGCCAGCCAGCCCCAGGAACTGCCTCACCTCCTTCTTGGTCTTAGGTCTAGGGCAAGTCGCAATCACTGTGGTCTTGTCAATTTGGGGACGCACCTGGCCATGACCCAAGTGGAAACGCAGATACCGCACCTCCACACGCCCAATCGCGCACTTCTTAGGGTTCGCCGTGAGCCCCGCCCGTCGCAGCGACTTCAGGACCACCCTCAGATTTTGTATATGCCGCTGCCGCTGTTGTTACTATAGATGATAATATCATCCAAGTAGGCAGTGGTGTAAGCCGAATGCTGCCGGAGGACACGGTCCATCAGACGCTGGAACGTGGGCGAGGCTCCAAACAAACCAAACGGAAGTGTCATGAACTGGTGTAATCCGAACGGCGTGGTAAAGGCTGTCTTTTCATGGGAAATTGGTGTCAAGGGGATCTGCCAATAACCCTTTGTTAAATCCAAGGTCGAATAAAATCGAGCAGTACCTAATCGATCGAGCAATTCATCAACCTGAGGCATTGGGTACGCGTCAAACTTAGACACCGCGTTGACTTTTCTGTAGTCCACACAGAACCGCACAGACCCGTCACTCTTGGGAACAAGAACAACCGGGCTGGACCAATCACTGTGGGACTCCTCTATTACTCCCATATCAAGCATTGCATCCAATTCTTCCCGAACTATTTTCTTTTTGTGTTCGGGCAGGCGATAAGGGCGGGTACGCACCACTACCCCCAGCTTGGTCTCGATGTGGTATTCGATGAGGTTCGTACGACGTGGTAGATGGGACACGTCCGCAAAGTCATTTTGCAACTTGGCAACCTATGATCGTTGGAACGGCGAGAGGTGGTCTCCACAAGTGACCGCGGTGTTAGGAACGTGTTTTGGATTCACCTCCGGTCTGAGCTCCACCCTCTCCGGTATTAACGTGCCAACGACACAGGGACCGCCTCCCTCCATAATTTGAGGAGATTGAGGTGGCAAATTTGACATGCGTCGCACCTATCGGTTCGTTTAACCTCATAATCGAGATCACCTACTCGTCGTGTGACCTCAAAGGGTCCTTGCCACTTGGCGAGCAATTTGGAGCTCGATGTGGGGAGCAATACAAGAACTTTATCTCCCGGTGCAAACTCCCTTAGCTTTGTACCCCTGTCATACAGCCGGCGTTGGCGTTCTTGAGCCTGGAGCAAATTCTCCTGTGTTAATTGCCCCAGTGTGTGGAGTTTTGCTCGAAGATCAAGAATGTACTGAATTTCGTTTTTACTATTCGAAGGTCCCTCCTCCCAGGCTTTGCGGATGACGTCAAGCACTCCGCGCGGGCGCCGCCCATACAGCAGCTCAAACAGGGAAAATCCCGTGGAGGCTTGCGGGACCTCTCGTACTGCGAATAACAGGGGGTCAAGCCATCTATCCCAATTCCTAGCATCTTCATGAATGAACATAAGAATCATATTTTTGAGTGTTTTATTAAATAGTTCCACTAGGCCATCTGTCTGTGGATGGTACACGCTAGTGCGAATCGACTTAATGCCCAACAGTTCGTAAAGTTCGCAAAATGTCCGTGACATAAAAGTCATGCCTTGATCGGTGAGGATTTCCTTCGGAATCCCCACCCGGGAGATTATCTTGAAGAGTGCCCCTGCAACACTACATGCTGAAATGTTGCTTAGAGGCACCGCTTCCACATATCGTGTTGCATAATCCACCAGGACTAACACAAAATGATGTCCGCGTGCGGTCCGTTCTAATGGCCCGACGAGGTCCATTCCAATTCTTTTGAAGGGAACCTCGGCAATGGAAGAAGGTGCAAAGGCGCTTTTGGGGTGGCCGGGAGGTTTACCAGCTGACATTCGCGACACACCGCACACCACCTGCAGACGTCGCCACCAATGCCCGGCCAATAGAAACGGGCTATTAGACGGAGCAGTGTTTTTCTTTTCCCTAGATGACCCGCCATGGGATTATATTGAGCTCTGTGGAATCAATAATTGTGTGACATTCTCTTTTGTTTGAGTGTCCTGCGTCACTCTGTACAACCGGTCATTTATAATTGCAAAATAAGGGTATGCAAGGGCGACGTCCGGGCGAAGTTGTTGACCATCGATCATTTTTACCTGATTGAAGGCGTGCTTGAGGGTTTCGTCCCATGACTGCTCCAAAGGGAAATCCCCCCCAGGGAATTCCTTGAGCGGAGGGGCGGAAGCCTCGCCCCTTCCCTCGTCATTCCGGTTTGGAGAAGCCGAGGACGGCCCCGGCTCCGCCTCCCCTGCCAGAACATCGCACATCTCCCCAGTTTAATGCAGGACCCATCTGCAAAAACTTCCCCAAATACATTCTTAAATACTGGCCAATCGGTCCCCAAAATCAGCGGATGGGTGAGGCGGGGACTAACCGCTGCCTCCACTCTATGTTTTTGCCCCGGAATTTAATCAGTAGGGTCACCATCGGATATTTGTGAATATCCCCATGCACACACCTCACTCTCACCAGTTTAGCAGTGCCCAAAGCTTCGGGTTGAACTAAGCATTGATGGATGGTGGTTTGGTTACAACAAGTACCCCCCTGAATTCTTACCGGAATTCGGTACGCTCCAGCCTGATCGGGGGCAGCCTGCGGAGACCCACACCACCGTCCCCACCTCCATCAGCGGACAATGATCCCGGAAGTGGTCCGGGTTCCCGCATCTCCAACAAGCTGGCCCAGGCGTCACACTCGTACCTGTGTTGGCGGGCACCCCCACCTGAGGGGGAGAGCGTCTGAAGCTCGGGAAAGGGGAATGCGTAGGCTCCCAGGGACGAGAGGTTAACCTCGGGCATCCTTGCCTGTGCGGGGCAGTAACGGGCCCTGGAGAGAGGACAGAGCGAGGAGGCAAAGAGGAAGGGGAGGGAACAGGGGAAGGAGAGAGAGAGAGAGAGAGAGCAAGCTTCCAGCGACGCCGGGCGGTGGCACTGTACCCATTCCACAGTTCCTCGTGGCAGTTGTCAAACGAACTGTTCCAGTACCACCTGCTCGATCACTCCTTCGATGTCGCGGTCCCCCACTAGCAGCCACCTCCGACATGTGTCCCGGAGTCGTTGGGTGAAGGCAAACGGGCGGTCGGACTTTTCTAGCTTGGGGCCCCGGAAGAGCTGACGATTCTCCTCCAGGCTCCGACCATCCCGTTGCAGGATGGCATTCTTCAGGTCCGGGTAGGCCAGGAGGTTCGTTGCCGGCAGTTGTTGCGCCGCGAGTTGGGCTTCCCCGGACAGGAGAGGGACAATACGGGCCGCCCACTGGTCATCTGGTCAACCCCAAATCTCGGTGGTCCGATCAAACAAGTCGAGGAAGGCCTCTGGATCGTCCGCGGGGCCCATCGTCTGTAGGGCGGGCAGGGGCAACGAGGAGCAGACGTCCAGGGTCGCGGCTGTGGCTGGAGCGACCTCCTGGCTGAGGAGACTCCGGATCGCAAATCGGTCCTCTGCTTGAACCCGCATGATTTCGAAAAACCGGTGATCTTGCTCCTGCCGGAGCTCAAGCAAGGACTGTTGATGGGAGCGATGCATCGCCGCGAGGGACTGGAGGGCTTCCGCCAACTGCGAGTACTCTGTGGGGCGATTACTTTCCATTATTAAGGACGTTTTTGCTTCTTCCTTAATTAAACTTCCCGGGTTTCGGCACCAGTGTGACATGTTAGGTGTCAGTAGAAACAAGAACGGGCAGAGATCAGAGGTCTCAGAATTCAGGTAAGCCTTTTAATTTCGCACCTCCAACATACAATAATTTCACATAAAATAACATGCGTGCTTTGCTGGCTCTCTTGTCGGGCTCTCTCTGACAACTGGAGGTGCTGACGCTCTTTTATGCCGATCTCCCCATACTCACTGAAATTAGAGACAGGTGTTAGACATAATTTAGCTCAGGTGCAAGCGCCCTTACCGCGCTTGACCACACCCCCGCTGCCACAAAACCTTTTATTTTATGTTACTATAAGACTGAGGGCAAAAATATTGGTTATGAGACTGGCGGGGCAAATAAAACTGTGGCGGGCCACTTGAGTCTTGTCAATTAATGGGAAAAACTGAAGTACAAGTGTTGTTCATTGGAAATTTAAATTTGTACCCCACATGGCTAATTTCCTAATTTATCATTAAACTGTAAGAATATTTTTTTTTGGTGTAACATTAGTTTACTCTAATATGAACATCTAAGTCAGTCAGTTGCTTGTTACTAAAATAAGGGGACAGCACACCCCATGCAGACCATTTTTTCAAACGATTTGATTTACTTGGCCTACGAGACAAACTCGGATAAACCACAATGAGAGACTTCAAGACTTCTTATGAGATCCAGTCTATTTAATACTGTGAAAAAGACACTCTATTAGCATAACACACACACACACACACATATACATACACACGCGCACACATAAATAAATATACATTTCCAACATTCTTTTGAATGTCCATGTGCTAAAATAAAAGATTTGATGCCATGAGTGTACCTTCATTTACTATTACTATTATTTTGAATGGCCATGGAAAATGAAGCAATGTGATCATTTTACCTGGTCATAAAAAGTAGTTCATTAATTTACCTGATGAACTTTCACTTTTTGCTGACCCTTTATGCATAGCAGTGCTAATGTGTGCTTTTAAATCACTTGCACCTTTATTAGCAACTGACACATAAGTGCCAGCTTTACATGTCATACATTCTGCTTCCCACGGATCTCGACCTGGACGAAAGCATGGGGATTATTTGAGCAAATCTTTTGTAAATTTGCATTTTCGTTTGGGCATTGTTTCCACTCAGCTGTCATTTGCTGCTACTGTTAGTGTCAAAAAAACTGTTTGATGCTGAACACAACAGTGTTCGCAGAGAGATTGACAGGCAGGAATTTGGACAATAGTTGCTGCAAGCCTCTTATAATCGACCAATTGTGTGTGAAAAGGCGGGACTTGCAAAGAGGGGTTAAAGCAATGCAAATATGTACTCGCACACAATGAAGTATTAGACCAGATTCACGTCATAATGCAACTAAAGCCAAATCCTGGACATTTTCGCAATCCCGGCCAGACGCTTTAAGGTCTGAAAAAGAGGACATGTCTGGGAAAAAGAGGACGTATGGTCACCCTATATTTGGATGTCCTTGACCTGCCCACAAGTTTAAAAACTCAGTAAATCCTCACAATTACTCTTCTTTTTGAAGTCCAAAAGGCTGCGTTTCTTTTTTTCTTGTTGTTTAATTTTTCAACAGAGTGACACAAACTGCCTCTCTCTAGTAGCGGGAGTCACGTCATGTGAACTTCAAACAAAAGGTATCAGTATTATTGAGAGTAGCCTACGTTCTTCGAAGACCTGCGAGACAGGCTGTGTCATGAAGATTATTGCATATTCATACAGAAATATTTTTGTTGTTGTTGTTGAGCTGCACCTAAACTTGTGTTGCCTAAATTTAAAAACATTTGGGGCTACAGTCAAAACATTCAGGGCTGAAGCCCCGGAAAAATTACCTGGCGACGCCAATTTTCCCGTGGCCATCGCAGCTGTGTCTGAGAGCAGAGTGATGATGTGAGACAGGTGTTATTTGCGTATGCGACAGTAGGATGCGCTCATGACTCATGAGAGAGAACCCTAAGTGAACAAGCATCTAAACCTCTAACTCTAAACAAACAGCTGTTTGTATCACTTCATATCAGGAAAATTCACCATTTCTTTTGTCTGAAATTAAAACTTGCAATACTTATAGTAATCAATTTTTTTAACGTAACAGTAATCTGATTACGATGGATTTTTATGTAACGGTAACTGATTACAGTTACCTAATTTTGTATCCTGATTACATAACACCGCTGTAAGTAATCAATTACTCCCATGCCTGATTTTACTTGAATTCATTCAATTGCATTTGGCGAAATTATCTATAGAGTTGATAACAGGTCTTCAATTTACCAGTTTTTATTGTGTCTCTTTTCAATATGCAAAACCTAGATTCCCTCTTTTGCTTTTGGTTTCCTTGGAGCAGGGATGGATTACCGACCAGGAAAATGGGGCCAGTGCCCAGGGGGCCCTTGACTGCCCGGGGGGGCCCTGTGCTTTAAGTTTGGCGATTCCACCCCCCCCCCCCCCCCCCCGCTCGAAAAACATTTTGGGCATTAACAATGAACACCCCCCCACATTTTACTACACATTTCAGTGCACATTCCCTCCTTTTCCACTGCTGAGTTGAAGACTCAAAAAATAATTACAAGAAACCTACCAAGAACGTGAATAGGCTATAAGGTAATTGTCTCAACTCAGTAATGTGTGGCTGATGATGTCAGCCAACTAATTGCTGAATAATCTCCGTAAGTGTGGTCCCATGTGGGCAAGAAAGTGGAGTAAGAGGGAATTAAATGGGGTCAGGAAACATAGAGGGATGAAACTATACCCAAGGATGGTTTGTGGTCACTACTAAGGAAGAGCAAAATGTGAGTGAATGTAATAGCTGTAAATTATCAACATATTTAGCATGATTTGTCACAAAAGATTTTAACTCAAAAATATAATGTATTACAATAATAAAGAGGATTAAAGTCCAACAAAATGTGATGAAATTACTCTTAACTGGATGAGCTGGTTTGCAAAATTCTGAATGATTTTTTTGGACTGATTCGTAGCATTTTACAGCAACTGCCACATTATCATGAAAGGGTAAACTCAAGAGACTTTGCTGCTTGTGCTCACCTGCTTTATTGTAAAGAAAAAAAAAACTTTAAATTAATTTTAGAATTTTGTACAAAAAAAGTCAACAGGAAACTCAAAAAGTTAAACATATGTTGCCTCGTGTTTTAATAAATCTGAAAATGGTTGATGAATTACTGTATGTCTGCCATTTCATCCCTGCTCAAATGAAAAGATTAATTATTGAAAATGTAATGCAAGTTTAAGGACTTACTACTTTTATCAAGTGTGTAATGATGAGTCAACGGAGAGATCCATGTGCAGCTTTAATAACTACAAATGTAGTAATACAGACAGGCAGGAGTCAATCACCAGCTACAGTAACGTCTAAGGTAATCCAGAGAGGTAAACAATAAACAGTCAAGAGGTAATTATCCACACCATGTCACAGCCACATCCGAGTCTGCTCCATGCCAGGTCACGGCCGCGCCTCGGTCTGCTTCACGCCATGCCACAGTCCAGATTTCTGGGACAAATTTCTCGAAGGCCTTCAAGGCTCACATCTCCAAGTTGAATTAGCCGCCACTGATATCGGTGAATAGGGCCACGAAGTATCTTTCGCACAATTTGTCAGTGCCCTTGCCTGTTTACCCTGTTTCAACCCTTTGCTGCCTGCCTACTATTACTGCCTTGTTTACCAGGATATAACCTGTGATTGCCTACCGCCTGCCCTGACCTTTATGAAGAGAATGCAGTTGATCTATGGCATCTTTGCCTTTTACTGGATGTTTAAATACAGCACGAAAACATTGGAGAAAGCAACAAAATGAAGAGAAGTTTTTTTGTAGTCGTTCCACACCGCTGCAATCCTGTCTAATGCCTTACTAGTAAGCAGCGAACAAACAAATGAAATGCGGCTCTCATCAGTGGGGTATAGTGTGGGTTGTTGATTAACAAACCGAGAAAATTGGAGCAGTAATCCCTTACATTTAGCTGGTGATCCATTGAATTTCTCTGGAAATGCAAGGCGTGGGTTAGTGGTGAATGGGCTAGGTGAGGCCGGGTTAGCTGCTGGATTGGATGAAGAAGCTGAAGGGTTTGGTGTTGGTAAACGGAGGCTTTGCAAAGTTTTAACAAGCTCCTCTGTTAACGATGACAGTCGGTCAAGCTGTTTGTGATGTAAGGCCAATACATCTGCTTGTGCTGAGATCTCAGTGGTGAGTTGCAAAAAAGCCACCGGAAGTCTTCTGTAATGATGAGTCAACAGAGTTGAGATCCATGTGCAGCTTTAATAACAATAAACGTAGTAATACAGACAGGCAGGAGTCAATCACCAGTAATTTTAACATCCAAGGTAATCGAGAGAGGTAATCAATAAACAGGCAAGAGGTCAGGGCAGGTGGGAGACAATCACAGGTTATATCCAGTTAAGCGTGGCAGTAATAGTAGGCAGGCAGCAATGGGTCGAAACGGGGTAAACAGTCCATGATCATACACAGCGAATACAATAGCCTCGTTTAATGTCAGCCAGGGCAAAACAAGACTTCGCAATGATAGAGAGTGAGAGTGAGTCTAAAATAGTTAAAATAGTTGATCCCCAGAATTGGAGTCTGACGAGCTAGTGAGGAGGCTATAAAAGCCATGGCCTCTAGCCTCGGTTGCTAGCGTGTCTCTCAAGGCAAGATGATTGTGTTTTACACAATGCACAGCTGTTACGTACTAGCTGGCTACCATTACACTGGAACAAACCACTGGTTGGGGAACCATTTTTTACAGAATAGCCTGCATACCATAGGCATTCCAGAACAATGGGAGCCTCTGTAGCTTGAATGTGAAAATTTAAGACAAATGCTTTACTGAAATGCTCAAATTGAATTTTCCTAATTTGCACCATGGCTAGATGGTCATATGGTGAACATCACCCTGTCAACTATTTTAACACACCAATACCCTATCCAACTCTTTAGAAAAAAATAGATAAGGCTATCTATATAGTAATTGGTTAATTTTATTATATAATCACTGATAAACATGGCCTAACATTTTGCCATTATTTTTAGACATACTATATTTATTTTTTTCAGATTTTTAGTTTTTTGTTCCATCTGACACAGAGGATATGCTGACATACCCAATCGCACCAAATTAGTCTTGATATTCTGTCTTCTCAAAAAAAAAAAAAAAAATGTTGAAAAATTCTGTCTTTTACACTTTCCTATCACACATTGTACAGATGATGGTATGTGGGGAAGTCCCCTGCCAGGCTTGTCTTCTCTAATCAGAAAGCATGGAGATGTTCGCCCTTCGCTTTTGTGGACTCCGACAGAGTAGCCCTGACATCTGTGGGTTGCTCACTCTGAACAATGATCCGTCTTCTGGCATGACGATGTTGTGAATAATGGCAATGCTTTTGAAGTATTCTAAAGCAGATGCATTTCTGAAATACTTTTAGACTTCCTGCTACTCCAAGGAGGAAACGTATTCTTATCAGCTCATACTTTTTATAATGTATTAATCAGTCTATATCCACTAAGACACACACTTACAGTACCTTGCAAATGTATTTTTAACTTTAACTTTTTAAGGCTCATTGTATTTCAAACCTAATTATATTTTTATTTCATTGCACTGAAAGTTAAAATAATAAAAATATAACTGTTTATGTGGGATAATATGCTATTTTAGATTAGACTTGAATTTTCTGTGAAATATTTCAAAGTAATAACAGATATATTTGGCTTACATAAATATTCGGTACCTGTGTTGCATAAGCTTTAGATGTACATTGATGAAAAATAGCTGTAATTAATGAGGACACTTCATTTTACTTCTGAAAATAAAGTAATCCCATTTTATGCATAAAAGCCCATACATAAAACAATCATTATTGCTTAAAATGTGAAGGTTTAGCTCTGAAAATCAACTCTAAAGATCATTCCAAAGAATGAAAATGAACAGTAAATGAACAGTAAATGCAAAACTACTGTTTTATGAGATTTATTGCAGCTAGGCCCTGGTAGAGCATACAGTACAATGGACAAAGCAGAGAGACTCTTTCCTCTATATAGGATTAATTTTTTCTGTCTTTTACAAAGAAATAATGCTGCCAACTTGCAAATCCAGAAAAAGAATATTGCATATTGGCTACTGAAATCATGTTATTAGTTAAGTTATGAGTGTCTAAAAATTTGCTGGGATGAAAAAGCAGAGACTAGAATGTTTTTTGTTGTTGTCTAGAAGCTCTACATACATATGAAAAAATGCACTTGAAGTAGCATTGACAGCTCTCGCAGGCTTTGTTGCCATAGCAAACTGTTAACACTACTACAATTCACAGTTATATTCAATTAATCAAGTCTAACACTTTAATTGGTGAATGATATAGCCAGACAACCATGTATTACATTGAAATGTAAACAGTGTATGCATTCATCGCACTTTCAGGGTGAGTATGATATGTTACTGTAGTGCAGAATGATCATTATTTGTATTTTTATTTAAATAAACATTTTGAAGAACAAGAACAGTTAAACTCAAATGTCATACTGTAGGTTCTAAAGTGATGTTATAGCCAATTTTTTACCTGGCAGGGCATCAAATAAGAACACACCTTTCTGCCTCACTGCATGGGTCAAGTCATCCCCTGTAGTGCTGGTTCTCTTCTCTCCTTGCATATCCTACATCCAACCACATAGACGAATTCAGAGATTCTTTCTATGCTGCAACTTGGTTATGATTACATTCAAAAGCAATAATGCACAGTCATCTGGTCATTATTGCAAAATAAAACTAACAGGGTGATCAGGTCTTTTATGTCCCCAAAAGAGTTCATTTTGCAATAATGACAGGCTGACTGAACATTATACTGAAGATTTCAAAAATGGCATTTGGTCACTACACGCAATGCGGTAATCATCTCTATGTCAATGTGTAAAAGTATAAATTCCAAAATATACTCTTCAATTTTAGGTCTATCTTCACAGTGGACACACTGTTAAATTGATTAAGATGTTAAACTGCAGCAACCCACATCTGTTAATGACCTCCAAAGATGTCTAGGAATGACGAGAGAACAAATTAGGCCTTTAGCTATACAAATTTGCAAGTAGATGTGGTCTTCAGTCCAGTTACCAGATCAAAAATATATAATGATTACAGAAGCAGAGCAGTATAGTATATTATTATTATCAAGATAATTGCCCAATCTGCTGGTGTTCCATGCGGTGCAAATAATTTAGGCCTATATACAGTCAGGTCCATAAATATTGGGACATCGACACAATTCTAATCTTTTTGACTCTATACACCACCACAATTTGAAATGAAACGAACAAGATGTGCTTTAACTGCAGACTTTCAGTTTTAATTTGAGGGTATTTACATCCAAATCAGGTGAACGGTGTAGGAATTACAACAGTTTGTATATGTGCCTCCCACTTTTTAAGGGACCAAAATTAATGGGACAGATTAACAATCATGAATCAAACTTTCACTTTTTAATACTTGGTTGCAAATCCTTTGCAGTCAATTACAGCCTGAAGTCTGGAACGCATAGACATCACCAGACGCTGGGTTTCATCCCTGGTGATGCTCTGCCAGGCCTCTACTGCAACTGTCTTCAGTTCCTGCTTGTTCTTGGGGCATTTTCCCTTCAGTTTTGTCTTCAGCAAGTGAAATGCATGCTCAACTGGATTCAGGTCAGGTGATTGACTTGGCCATTGCATAACATTCCACTTCTTTCCCTTAAAAAACTCTTTGGTTGCTTTCGCAGTATGCTTCGGATCATTGTCCATCTGCACTATGAAGCGCCGTCCAATGAGTTCTGAAGCATTTGGCTGAATATGAGCAGATAATATTGCCCGAAACACTTCAGAATTCATCCTGCTGCTTTTATCAGCAGTCACATCATCAATAAATACAAGAGAACCAGTTCCATTGGCAGCCATACATGCCCACGCCATGACACTACCACCACCATGCTTCACTGATGAGGTGGTATGCTTTGGATCATGAGCAGTTCCTTTCCTTCTCCATACTCTTCTCTTCCCATCACTCTGGTACAAGTTGATCTTTGTCTCATCTGTCCATAGGATGATGTTCCAGAACTGTGAAGGCTTTTTTAGATGTTGTTTGGCAAACTCTAATCTGGCCTTCCTGTTTTTGAGGCTCACCAATGGTTTACATCTTGTGGTGAACCCTCTGTATTCACTCTGGTGAAGTCTTCTCTTAATTGTTGACTTTGACACACATACACCTACCTCCTGGAGAGTGTTCTTGATCTGGCCAACTGTTGTGAAGGGTGTTTTCTTCACCAGGGAAAGTATTCTTCGGTCATCCACCACAGTTGTTTTCTGTGGTCTTCCGGGTGTTTTGGTGTTGCTGAGGTCACCGGTGCGTTCTTTCTTTTTAAGAATGTTCCAAACAGTTGATTTGGCCACACCTAATGTTTTTGCTATCTCTCTGATGGGATTGTTTTGATTTTTCAGCCTAATGATGGCTTGCTTCACTGATAGTGACAGCTTTTTGGATCTCATATTGAGAGTTGACAGCAACAGATTCCAAATGCAAATAGCACACTTGAAATGAACTCTGGACCTTTTATCTGCTCCTTGTAAATGGGATAATGAGGGAATAACACACACCTGGCCATGGAACATCTGAGCAGCCAATTGTCCCATTACTTTTGGTCCCTTAAAAAGTGGGAGGCACATATACAAACTGTTGTAATTCCTACACCTGATTGGATGTAAATACCCTCAAATTAAAGCTGAAAGTCTGCAGTTAAAGTAAATCTTGTTTGTTTCATTTCAACTCCATTGTGGTGCTGCATAGAGCCAAAAAGATTAGAATAGTGTCGATGTCCCAATATTTATGGACCTGACTGTATACAACTTCTCAGATACAGATTGAATTTAAGCCTCTTAAAATGTGAAATGTTTCAGATTGTGTTTGAATTGTATTATGGTAATATTTAAGGTTGTAAATATGAAGCATAAAAATCCATAGAGAAAGGTTAACACTCGAAAACAGCTTTAAAGTAATTATAGATGATTTTTATGATATTTTGGGGTATTTTATTTTATTATTACTAATTATATTTTATGTGAGGCATTATCAATTGCCATTGTATTGAAAAGATGGACCAGTATATTCAAGAAAAAATAGCTAATTTGTCCTTTCTTTATTTCATTTGGAACATCATGAGGTTGAGTAAATTATGACAGAATTCTAATTTCTTGGGGTGAACAAGGCCTTGTTCCAGATAAAAATCACTGAGGGTGCCGATGGTCGTGTATGCAGCCAGCTGCGAGTTACACACCAGATTCCTGCTTCTGTTCCTATGACGCTCTGTCTGCTGTTGGATCTATGGTGCACTTCAGCGGCTTTTTCCTTCTCTGCATGGCAGTGCAGTTTGCCCCTGGGCGCTTCGACAGTGCAGAGAACTGAAAGAGTTTATTTAAAAGAGTGATTTTGTCTATAAAAGAGTTTATTTCTCTAAAAAAGCATTACACAGCGGCGTTGAATGTCCCTTTCAGGACGCGTCATTTGAAAGATGCCATTCCGCCACTGTGTAGTTCCTGGATGTGGTAGAGTGCTCTCCGCTTCAGACGGCCACAGGCGTTGTCTCGTGTGTCTGGGCCGCGATCACACCGAGGCAGCGTTTGTGGATGGTTCATGCTCTCACTGCGAGGGCATGACCATGGCAACTTTGCGGTCACGGCTTGCTTTCAATAGAAAGCACGCCACTCCAGCCGCCCTCCGTGTCGCTCCTTCGGGATTGAGGACGATGTGGCTGGCGATGGAGACGATTTGGGGAGGGCAGCGGGTGCAGTTCTGCCGGGCACGCCCACTCGGACCACCCGCCCCCCGGCACGCTCATTGACTCCCGTCCGTGCTCGAGGTAACAGTGTCTCTTCTCACGGCCGGTCTGCCTATCCTCTAGAGCTCGAGGTGGATGAGCTCGCCACTGCATCAGAGAGCGCGGCGTCTCACACTGATACCTCCCCTGGGCTGCCGCCTTCGGGCCAGCACGCCCAGGTTGAGGCTGATGCAGATGTCCAACATGCTTGCCCGGGCCGCCGCCAGCGTGGGGTTGGACTGTAACCCTCCGTCCTCCCCACAGCCATCGCGGTTGGATGACTGATTCCTGGGGTCTGCGTGCCGCTCACACCAAAAAAGCATACAGCGCCGCTGGACAGGCCGCTTCCGCTCTGCACGCCATGGCCATCCTGCAAGTCCACCAGGCCAAGGCACTCAAGGATCTGCATGAGGGTAGCCCCGTGTTGCAGGAACTGTGCTCAGCGACCGACCTCACCCTCAAGGCCACGAAGGTCACAGCGCAGGCAGTCAGGCAGGTGATGGCCACGCTTGTGGTCCAGGAACGTTATCTTCACCCAGCAGTTCTCCATGGTGAAGAAACAGACGGAGGCTATCTCACATATCCTGCCCCACCGCAAGCCTGCCACCACGGGTCCTACCTCGTCTGCCCTCCTGCGGCCAAGAAACACCCTGCTCCACCTCAACCCGGGCCCAGCTATCAGCACCAGCGTCGAGCACACCGCAGGAAGCAGACACCCCCCGTCTCCCAGACCCCCTCGAGGACCCGTAAGGCTCCCAGGCGCTCATGAGACGTTCGACCCAGGGACCAAGATGTTAGCTCCGGAGATGGTAAGACCACTCTCTCCCCCGGTGGAGGGCAGGGAGGAGAATCTTTTGTTGAATTTATTTCATTTGCCACCCCCCCTATACGGGGCTGTGGCACCCACATTCTCAATAACAGAGCTATTTCCTTGTCTCTGGGTCACCTGGCCCGCAAATGCCATTCTCCAGCCCCACGACTGTTCCCCGGCCGGCCGGTTCCGACGAGTCTAGAGGACGCCTACCCTGGACCTCCTCCTCAGTCACTAACCCGCCCCCTGCCGGGTGAGCGGAGCAAGGTAAGTGCTTTGAGTCTTTTCTCAGCACCAGAGCCTCGGGACGTGTCGCCACCTCCCGACGCCGCTTTACCTGCTCCGCCCTGCAGGGTATGTCGAAAATAATCATTCCCTTCGTGCCTCTAGCGTGGAGTTTGGACGCGTGGCTCTCACATACCAACCCATCTCGCTGGCTGGCCCGGACCATCCGACTCGGTTATGCAATTCAGTTTGCCAGGCCTCCGCCCCCCTTCATGCCAAGTCCCTGCACACGGAAATCGACACTCTTTTACTCAAAGACATGATAGAGCCTGTCCCTCCAACTGAGATGAAGAAGGATTTCTACAGCCCTTACTTCATCATACCCAAGAAAGGTGGTGGCTTACGACCAATCTTGGACTTGCGAGTTTTCAGCCAAGCATTGCACAAACTCCCGTTCAAAATGCTCACGCAGAAACACATCTTAACCTGCGTTCGACATCTAGATTGGTTCGCAGTGGTAGACCTGAAGGACGCGTACTACCATGTCTCAATTTTGCCTCGACACCGACCCTTCTTGTGGTTCGCGTTCGACAGCCAGGCGTATCAGTACAAAGTCCTCCCCTTCGGCATATCTCTGTCCCCTCGCGTCTTAACGAAAGTCACAGAGACAGCTCTTGCCCCGCTCCAATCCGCATACTCAATTACCTCGACGACTGGCTCATTCTGGCCCACTCACGAGAGTTATTATGCGCTCACAGAGACCAGGTGCTCAGGCACCTCAGCCGTGAGGGGCTTCAGGTCAACTGGGAAAATTGCAAGCTAACCCCGGTACAGAGCATCTCTTTTCTCAGCATGGAGTTAGACTCAGTCTCAATATCAGCACGTCTCACCAACGATCATGCGCAGTCAGTGTTGAGGTTCCTCGCCAATTTCAGTCCGGGCACAATGGTCCCCTTAAAACTTTTCCAGAGGCTCCTGGGGCATATGGCATCCTCCACGGTGGTCGCGCCTTTGGGGTTGAAGCATATGAGACCACTTCAGCACTGGCTTCAGACTCGAGTCCCGAGACGAGCATGGCACTGCGGCACGCACCGTGTGATGATCACCCCCGCCTGCTGCCAAACACTCAAACCCTGGACAGACCTCTTTTTTATATGGGCAGGAGTGCCCTTACAGCAGGTGTCTCGACATGTCTTGGTTACGACCGATGCCTCCAGGTCGGGTTTAGGCGCCGTGTGCAACGGGCATGCAGTAGCAGGCCACTGGAAAGGGGCCCCACTGTGTTGGCACATCAACTGCCTGGAGTTGTTGACTGTCCTCTTTACCCTGTGGAAGTTTCTCCTGTTAGTTCGAGACAAACATGTCCTGGTCAGGTCAGACAGCACCACTGTGGTAGCGTACATAAATCGCCAAGGTGGCGTACGCTCCTGCCACATGTCACGACTCGCCCGTCGTCTCCTACTTTGGAGCCAGCAGTGACTCAAGTTGCTGCGTGCCACTCACATCCCCGGCAACCTCAATGTGATGTGTCATGACAGTGCTTGCCCGGTGGAGAGTGGAGGCTTCACCCCCAGTCGGTCCAGCTGATTTGGGAACGGATCGGCAAGGCCCAGGTAGACCTGTTTTCCTCCCGAGAGACCTCCCACTGCCCGTTCTGGTATGCCCACTAAGAGACTCCCCTCGGGGCAGACGCACTAGCACACAGCTGGCCTGTGGGGCTGCGCAAGTACGCATTTCCCCCAGTGAGCCTTCTTGCACAGGTGCTGTGCAAGGTCAGGGAAGACGAGGAACCGAAGCTCCTTATTGGCCCACCCGGGCCTGGTTCTCAGACCTCGTACTCCTCGCGACAGCCCCTCAGAGGCTCCCCTCGGGAGGCTGTCCCCTTCCACCTTAAAGGTGTATGTTGCCGCTATTGCAGCTCATCACGACCCTGTAGACGGCAAGTCTCTGGGTAAGCATGACTTAATTATCAGGTTCCTAAGAGGCACCCGGAGGTTAAATCCCTCCTGGCCAAGCCTGTTCCCCTCCTGGGATCTCTCGGTGGTCCTCGCCAGTCTTCAGAGATCCCCCTTCAAGCCGCTAGAGTCAGTTGGACTCAGGGTCCTCTCTCTAAAGACGGCCCTGCTAATCTCGCTCACCTCCATCAAGAGGGTCGGGGACCTGCAAGCATTCTCTGTTAGTGACACCTGCCTGGAGTTCGGTCCCTCAGACACATATGTGATCCTAAGACCCCGACCGGGCTACGTGCCCAAGGTTCCTACCACACCCTTTAGAGACCAGGTAGTGAAGCTTCAAGCGCTGCCCCGGGAGGAGGCAGACCCAGCCCCTTCATTGCTGTGTCCGATACGTGTCTTGTGTGCCTACTTGGATCGCACTCAGAGCTTTAGGTGCTCTGAGCAGCTCTTTGTCTTCTTTGGGGGACAGCGGAAAGGGAACGCTGTCTCCAAACAGAGGTTTTCCCAGTGGGTGGTGGATGCCATCCTACTGGCCTATCGCACCCAGGTCGTGCGATATGTCCGGGGTGGGGTATGCAAATACTGTCTGCCAACTTCTCATTGGCCTTTTTTCATAGACCAGAGGCATATTTGCTTCTTCGACACAACGTCTCGTTCCCTCCATCAGGGAACGGAGGTTACATACATAACTGAGACTTGTTATGTACAAAACATTTATTGCTTCGTTTTTTTCACATGTTCTTTCACTGAAAAGCAATATGCTTCTACAGCAGATTAGGACATAATGCTTTGCACAATCATACATGTTTATAAGTTTTGATGCAGCAATTGTGTGTTCACAAACTGTAGGGATTCAAGGAAATCTGCTTGTCCATTTACAGTATTAGTCTTACATATTCAATAGAGCAGAGGTGTGCAATTGTTTTGGTACAGGGGCCACATCAGCCATTAAGTAGAACATAGAAGACAGAAGATAAAAACTTCTGCATATATGTATCTTTTAAGCCCAGAAGTAGTAGTGCACTCATGCACTCAATGAATGATACACAGTTTTCTGAAGTGTTTACTAATGTGCTAATAAAAGTTTTGCTGCTACATTTCTATCACGTGTTAGTAAAGCTGAATTATGACTGAGTATAATTATTAATTTATTATTTTACCATAGTTCAATGCAGTGGTAAATTAGTATTCAATTTAACACTCTACATCAGGAGTCTGGTTTAATAGTAAAATAAAATATATGTAAATTATAGATTCTAAAGGCTTATTTTAATGTTGGCCTCAAAGTGGACACATCTGTTTTATTCTCAGAACATTATCAACCTGTTTACACGCTCATGGTTCATGATGTGAGCTTTGTCAATGGTTTATTTGGCATCCCATTCAGCACACAACTGAATCAAACAGGCTGCATGGCACTGATAAATGATTACTGCCAGAGTAACATTCACATACAGGTGTAAGGGACATCAGCATTTTACAAATAACAAAAAGAACGTCTCGGGTTATTTAACTGTAACCCCTGTTCCCTGATAAAAGCGGAACGAGATGCTGCACTGATTTAGCGCTTTGTGAACAACTTTAGGTGTGACCAGCTGTGAATATGTGTGCAACACGTCAATGAACATTGACCGGAATTTATAGCCTCTGCCGGTGACATCATTGGATGCACTTGTAGCAGGGCTATAAATACATGCGTCACAGGTGCATCGTCAGGTATTTTGTCTGAAGAGCAGTCCTGGGGCATCTCAGTGCGGCAATGAAGTGCAGCATCTTGTTCTCATTTTATCAGGGAACATGGGTTACAGTTAAGTAACCCGAGATATTCCCTGTCAAAAATCTACACTTGACGCTGTGCTGATTTAGCACTTTGGGAACGAGAATACCCACGCCGCTGCACTGTGTATGTTCGGACCACTTACGGTTGTGTAGTTGTGCTCACAAGAGCGCGAGAGGTCTCAGACATGAGCTTGTGATGTTGACTCAAGGATGTAAGAGCCCAGAGTGGCATGAACATTCAAACTATAAAATCTTATGAATGTGTGCGGAGAGGACCAGCCTGCCGCATCACAAACATGCTGCAGAGGGACACCTCTAGCCAAGGCTTTAGAGGAGGCGATCCCTCTGGTAGAGCGAGCCCTGATACCTACTGGTGAAGCTCGACTGCTTGCTTTGTAGGCCAGGGCAATAGCGCCCCCATGGCAAACGAATAGTTGCCCTGACTTAAGCCACTGGCTAGTGCGGTGGACATAAGTCTGAAGGGCACAGACTGGACAAAGTGTGTGACGTCTTTCCTGCTCTGGCGTTGTTAATGGCGGGGAGCACAAGGCTTTGAGAGTGACTGGATGTGCAGTCGAGAAAGGAACCTTAGGCAGGTAGTCAGGATGATAGGTACAACATTGCTTTAGCCATTCCTGGGGCAAAATCTAATAGACAGAGAGAGCCTGTGGATCCCCAATTCTTTTTAGATAAGTAATTGCCATAAGAAAAACCATCTTGAGAGTCAGAAGTTTATCAGACGCTGACTCTAGACGTTCATAGGTGGTCTCAACCAGACCCTCAAGGACTATTGCTAAGTATTGTCCCCTGTCCGGAGTCACCCAAGGCGAGCCGTCGAGGAGAGACATTATCTCCAAGAACCATACCCTGTTCAGCCAAGGCGGCGCTATCAGTAAGAGGCAAGACCCTTGCTGGCGAACTCTGACCAAGACTCCCGGGAGCAGAGAAACCGGAGGAAACGCATACAGGCGCATTCTGGGCCATGTATGTGCCATCGCATCTTTACCCAGGGGGGCTGGGTGACTCAGAGAGAAGTAGAGGGGACATTGCACTGTCTGTTGGAAGGCGAAGAGGTCCACTTCCACTCTGTTAAATCTCACCCAGATTTGTTCCACTAACTCGGGGTGGAGTTTCCACTCCCCGTCTGTATTTTCTGTCTGGACAGTAAATCTGATCCCACATTCAGGCATCCAGGGAAATAAACTGCTCTGATTGACAGGAGCTCGCCCTGGGCCCAAAGGAGAATCTGCCATGCCAGTCTGTTAAGCTGGTGTGAATGTAGACCTCCTTGATGGTTTATGTAAGAGACTAATGATGTGTTGTTCACCCGCACAGGACATGGCAACCTCTCAAATACTGGTGGAAGTATTTCAGAGCCAGAAATACCGCCATCAACTCGAGGCAGTTGATGTGCCAATCGAGCTGATAACCCTCCCATTCCCCTTGAGCTGGATGACCACTTAAGACCGAACCCCAGCCCGCCAGGGAGGCGTCTGTCATTTGCAATTTGCTATGGCAAGTCGCACCTAGAGTGGGACCCAAAGTGAGGAACAGGGGTCTGAACCACATAGAAAGGGTACGGAGGGCGTGGCGCATAACCTTATCTGCCTTAGAGGACTGGCCCTTGGATGAAATCCCCTGGCTTTGAGCTACAACTGAAACAGTCTCATGTGCAGAAAGCCCAAAGGGATCACCGAGGACGCAGATGCCATGAGACCTAGTATTCGTTGATACTGACGAACAGTGCAACCTTGGCCTAGCCTGACTTTGCTCAGGGTGTTCTAAATGGACACTATTCGAGCAGGAGACAATTGACAATTCATGATCGAATTCCATACAACGCCCAGACAGGTAACTTCCTGAGTGGGAGAGAGAATGCTCTTTTTGACGTTGAGTCTCAGACCCAGAGAAAACAGATGAGCTATGACAATATCCCTGTGCTGATCTGCCAGTTCTTGTGACTGTGCTAGTATCAGTCAGTTGTCTATGTAATTCAGAATGCGGATGCCCTGGAGTCGCAAAAGAGCCATTGCTGCATCCATGCATTTCATGAATGTGCAGGGTGATAGGGCTAGGCCGAATAGAAGAACACAAGATTGGAAAGCTTCGCCCCAGAAAGTGAACATCAGGAACTTCCTGTGTTGTGGCAGAATTTCTATATGAATATATGCATCCATGAGATCGATCATGACCAACCAATCGTGATGTTGGATTTGAGACACGACTATCTTGACAGTTAGCAATTTTAACTTGAACGTCCTGATTGATTGATTGATTCAAGCCTCGAATGTCTAATATCGGAGGCAACCCCCCCACCCTTCTTAGGAACCAGGAAGTATCCGCTGTAGTAACCTGACTCTTTCTCTGGAAGGGTAACATGCTCTTTTGCCCCTTTAACCAAGAGATTTTACAGTTCTTTCCACAGTAGACATGCTTGTTCCGGTTTCATGGTAGTGGAGACCACGCCGTTGAAACGTGGAGGACGGCGATCACATTTAATTCTGTAGCCTTTTTCTACTGTTCATAGAACCCACATAGAAACACCTGTCAGTAGCTTCCATGCTGCCAGGTTCTCTGAGATGGGAATAAATTTGGACACTTCCTGTTGAGGGGATATCGAGTATTCCGCATCCTGGACTAAGGCAGGAAGCAACAGAAAACACCCAACATTTTGCTGTAAACATCTAACTCCCAAAACACCAGAGGCAGCCGGAATGGAGAGGTTACATGGGGGTATCGGGAAGGTACAAGTGAATTCTTCATGTACCCTGACCCGACGGGGCTACCCCCAACAAGGCTGGGCGAAAGACCGTCAGGGTTTTTTCTTCTTAGAAAAAACTGGCCTGAGGTCTTGCTTTGGGGGCTGCTGAGGGTGACGAGCCAGCCGCCAGTCTCTACGAGGGGGATCACGACTCGCCACACTTTGTTTTTGAGCCTACCTTCTAGAAGGGGTGGGACCTGCTGACCTGCTGCCTGATAAGGCATACCCACAAGCATGGAGGTGGTCCTGCACGGCTTTGTGGGGAGAGTGGGTCTCTTTAGTGATGATGCCATGCCAGGCGAGAGATAACCCGCAAGTGTCTCTTCCACCGGCGGCATCACCGAATACCCCCATGCCTCGGCACCCACAATAATTGGGTGACGTCGACGTCGAGGGCATGAAGACATGGGGAGTATAAGGTTTCCACCATGAATGAGAGAGCTCATCATGATTTCATCAAAGAAAGGAAGGGACTGATATAGCATTCCCTTCCTCTTTTTTTTTGTCCACCAGAAAGAATTTTGTCTTCAAGTTTGGAGCGTTTGGGGGTCTCTTGTTCGTGTGGCCAGTCTAACTGTAGTCTGGCCACAGCCCGAGTAACCACCTCGAGTAATTCCTCAGCCGCTTTATTATTGTGCGTGGAATGTTCAGAGGTTCAGCGTGCCCCTCGTGAACAGAAGAGGCACCGAAGTGTGCTTCAGGCTTACGAGAAGGATCAGCTAGATCTGTGGAGAGAGCGAGTGATAGGGACGGACCCATCTCTCGCTCCTCAGCCAGATCTATGTGAGAGCCCCATGATGAAAGAGTGGCCACTGGCTCTTGGAAGTAAGCCAGACGAGTGTGAAGCATTTTGACTGTAAACAGATCACAATGCTCGCACCCGCCCTGCCCCAATGCAAGAGCAGCATGCTCTTCCCCCAAACACACAAAACAAAACTGGTGTGTGTCCGTTTCAGCCATAGAGAGTAAACATGGGAACAAACACTGATGGCTTTGTTTATTAGTCATACATTTTATTCTTCTTTTTTTTTTAAAGAAAAGAGAAAGAGAAAGGTTTCTGCGCACTGCCTAACAATTCTAACTCCTAACAGAGGAAAGCAGAAATTTCTGCACCTGTGACGCATCTATTTATAGCCCTGCTACAGGTGTATCAAATGATGTCATCAGCAGAGGCTATAAATTCTAATTTCATTGATGTTGTTGCACACATATTCACAGTTGGTCACACCTAAAGTTGTTCCCAAAGTGCTAAATCAGCGCAGCATCAAAGTGTAGCTTTTTGACAGGGAACAAACATTTTCCTCTCTCACTTGGATTTGCTTGCATGTCCCCTCCGCTTGCAAATGATGCAAAGATCTATTGGGGTTTTACAAAAGTTAATTACTGAAAAAGCTTGCTCGCAGACTTGGCACTAAACAGAATCCCAAATGGACACGGAGTGACTGCATCACACTTTTCTTTGAGCATAATATTGCACTATTGAGCACTAGCTCTCTGGAATCTCTACATGCACCAATGAATGCATAGAAATATTTGCACCCTTTGTTGTGTAGATGGCACAAACCACAAGTATGGAGTGCGCTAAGAAGCTTTACAAACATAATTTGTGATTTTTATCATGACAGTCAAGATTGAGCTAAATTGATCCAACAACATATAAACGGAAAAGGAAAAAGTCATGCAGCACACCACCCTTAATGAATACAGAATGTTCTGCAAAATGAACTGGATTTAGTCAAAATAAAATGGGTATAGTCCTCAATAAAGTGAATAATGATCACTTGGGGCTATTTAGATGGATTTTTATATGCAATGATACCACAGATTAAGTAATCATCATGTAACTGATAACCTAGCATAATGTGGTTCATGAGATCATGGGAAAGCTTGATAATGAACTGGCTAATAAGATTAATGGCAAGTTCACACATGAGTCAACAAATTAATGAGATAGTGTACCCAAAAAATTAAAATGTTGCTATTTACCCACCCTCATGACATTTCAAATCCTTCTTCTTCAACTTTCTTTTGTGCATAAATACCCTCCAGTTCTGTTCATTCATTGTCAGTTCTGATCTGTGTACCAACTGTGTTTTTGTAGATGTGGTTTATTGTTCTCCTCATTGTTTACATCTTCTTCATTAAAGCCTACAAATTGATCCATTGCCCCTCGTCCCTACTACCATGCAATGTGATAGAAGAACTGACCTACTACAAAATGGATCTAGCAGCTATTTTCACTCTATTGAGCTGGGCAGATTTACCCATTAGGAATTACTCCCTTTGCTTCAGCACCATTGCCAGCCTCACAGGTTTTGAGGACTCCTATCTCAAGGCTATATACCGAATAGGTTTAACATATTGCCAGTGGAGGGAATCACCTGAGAATACGTGAAGCTAACTCTCGACACAATTGAATCAGAGGATCTTCCTCTCCCTACTCTGACCCTGGCTTCAGTGGTCTCGGAGATCCCTTCCACAGTAAACGCCCCTTGCTCCAAGCTTTCCATGGCTCCTTCCTCGAAGCCTCCCACAACTTCTCCCTCCAAGCCTCCCACGGCTCCTCCATCCAAGCCTGCCATGACTCCTCGAGCCAGCGCCCATGCCTGCCACAGTTAAAGAGTCAGTGTCCACGTCTGCCATGGTTAATGAGCCAGTGCCCGTGTCTGTAGCCTTGACTGTTCCCGAGCCCGTGCCTGTAGCCTCGACTGTCCCAGAGCCAGTGCCAGTAGCCTCGACCGTTTCAGTGCCAGTGCAAGTAGCTCCATCTGTCCCAGAGCCAGCTCTTGCTGTGCTAATAGACCTGGACTTGATTCCTGTCCTGATTCCCACTCTGACTATTCTTCATCATCCGCTGGTTCCAGCCAGCATAATGGACACCCAGATTCCATCCAGTGCCTTGGTCATTCCTCCTCCTCCTCCTAGTCAGCTGGCTCCTCCCACGTCAATGGCTCGACCTTCGCCATCAGCGAAACCATGGTCAAGGGAAACTTCCTACTTCACGTAGATCTCTGAGCCCTGGACGCCGCCTTGGTCCCTCGTTCCCTCAGTCTCACCCCTACTCTGTGTCCCTTCGGCTCCACCATGGTCATTCAGCCAATTGGCTTCTCTGGGGTCCCTCGTCCCTCCAGATCCACCTTGTTCAGTCAGTCAACTGGCTCCATCATGACTCTCCAATCCTCCCACGACACTTCATCACACATAGCCTCTGACTGCACCGGGGACCTCCTTGCCTACGGCTCCACCTCAGTCCTCAGTCCCATCGTCTCCGCCTCTGTCCTCAGATCCCCCAGCTCCGCCTTGGTCCTCAGAGCCTTTGGTGCTATCTCGGTCCTCTGAACCTTCAGCTCCACCTTGGCCCTTCGAGCCGTTGGCTATTCTCCAGGCACCAAGTTCCCTGGCTCTGCCCCTCAAATCTCTCACAGCTCCGTCCCTCGAGCCTCTCACGGCACCACCTTCCATGACTCACCCCTCGAGCCTCTCATGGCTCCACCTCCCTTGGCTCTGCCTTCCATGGCTCCACCTTCCATGGCTCTGCCTCCAATGGCTCCGCCTTCCCTGGCTCTATCTCCCACGGCTCCGCCCTCAGAGTCTTCCATGGCACTGCCCTATTTCCAAGCATCTCCTCCTTCAGTGGTTCTGCCTCTGGATCCATTCCTAGCCCTGAAGATGCCTCCTAGGCCCCCGGATACATTCCCAGTCCTAAAGCCACCCCCCTTGCCTCGTGATCTTCCTCATTGGATTCTCTTTCACCTTCTGCAACACCCTACCCTCCTTACCCAGCTTTGGGTGCCAGGAGGGAGACAGTCACAATCTCTCTCATGTTTCCCAAGGACTTTTATTTTGAAGTTTTTCCCAGAATTCACAGCCCTCATCACTACCATCATTTCCTCATCATCCTCACCTGTCTTCCATTCTCTCATTAGTTCCTTTTGTGTATAAATACCTTCCAGTTTTGTTCATTCATTGTCAGTTATCGACCGTGTTCCAATTGTGTGTTTGTAGATATGGTTTATTGTTATTCACATTGTTTTTGATCTTCTTCATCTTCATTAAAGCCTGCAAATTGATCCATCACCTCTCAGTTTGTCTCTAATACCATGCAACGTGACAACATCTCCTGGGTTTTCATTCCTCAAATAACATACAGAACACACTTATGTCATTTAAAATGAAGATTTTTTTCCACTGTCTTTAATGTTATGCACTGTACAATGCAGAAATAAGACAAATGTAGTGAAACAAGATATAAAGCAACTCACTGGTAAACAGCACACAGAAACATATGTAAAGAAACAGGTATGGAGAAACAACAGCTAGCGTTTTACAGGGCTAGACCACACATGCAATGGAAAATTTATTATGAATACACTTAAAACATAAAATTAGAACCCTTATTAACCATCCCAAAAAAGCTCAATAAAGCCTTACCTGCAGTGAGAAAAGCTCTTATACACTAAGCTCACCACATCAATGCACTTCAATCTAATAATATATACAGATGAATATTGGGACTGTTGGGTTCAGGTGCAAGAATATAATGCAAACGCACAACTCACCAGGAGAGCGAGAGGGATAACAACGCTGCAGTGTTGATCCTGCTGCTTCTCTTGCAAACATTAAATAGTTTACAGGGAAAATAACAAACACAAAGTCCTTTTCATGAACATGATTTATCAATCAAATACTTAACACACAGTGCATTACAAGGGAGAGCCACACATGTGCTCAATAATGGAGAATTGAGCTTATATTAGCAGCATTCTCTTATAAGAGGCGCACACCAAGAGTAATAATGATTAAAAAAACATATTACAGCAAACTTGTTATTTTATAATAATGATGCATGCAAGTTTTTTGAACTCATAGTAATTTAATTTAAACATGATATAGATGAAGTAATTGGTGTCCATTTACAAGACCCGCCTGCACATGGTGATTAAAGTCTACCAATTAAATTGTAATCTAAAATATTGATGTAGGCTATCATTCATTTTACTCAAGAATTTTACTGCATTAGTCATTCTAAAGAACAGCATGGCAACATATGGCTTAAAGTTTGTGGGTAAAACCAGAATGTTAGGGTGTACTGAATAATTTTAACATTTTCCATTTGCATGTTTAATTAAATATTTTAAAATTTAATTGGTTTTACTCAAATTTTGTGAATCTTTGTCTTAAAAAAAAAAACAACGTAAACTATGTTTTGTGTACAGGGGACATTTAAGGTATAATACAGTTGCCCCCCTACAAGCACACCTGTCCCCACCCTGGCCTCCCCAGTCAAAATGGTCTAGAACCGCATCTGTTGTGTCAGATGCAAATGTCGGAAGTAGAGTAGTAATTTGGCAGCTTGGTTTCAACAAATGCTCTTTTTGCAGTTAGGAGAAATTTTTGAGTTCTGAAAATTGCAGTATGTTTTTGTGGTACAATAACCTCTTATATGTGAAAATATCAATGAAAATTAGATTCTTCATGTCATGATTCCTTTAAGTAAATTGGTTTAATGGAGCAGTCTAATAGCTGAAAATACCTGAATCAAAAAAAGATCTACAAAATAAAGTTCTAAAATCACAGATTGTATACAAGCAATCTAAAAGGTAATAATGTATCAAGACGTAAAACTGCTGATCTCACTGAAGAATGCACCTACAGTATGTGTCACCAGCGGAGCCCAACAAATTCAAAGGTCTAATCGATGAGCTCTCCAGTGATGTCTCTGGTGAGGTAATCAACAATGCCATTGAAGAGATCAATACGTTTTCTAATGTGGTAATCACAATTAGAGGTGACATTGCACAACAAAAGTATACCACAACAATTGTCTGTGTATTCTACATGTAGTTTTTATTCTCACATATGCAGGATTATATATGGAAATGTTCAGAGGAATGTGGCAAACTAAATAGCATAAGTGTTTTACTGAGCTGGAAGAACTACTTAATTCTCAACTTCGCTTAGGATAACACTACTACAACTAGCACTGCAGCCAATGCCACCTACCTTAACTAAAAGGGGACAAAATAAAATGTCCTGAATTTTCTTTAATCACACCCTTTCATGGCTTGTGAAAAGAAACGATTTCACAGTGATTGTCATCCTCAGTCCTTCAATCAGGTTGAAAGGAAAATTAAAGCTTTTTTTTTTTATTATTGTCATTTCATTGTACCAAATTAACCAGCTGCTAAAAGCACATTATGCATATTTGAATGGGACAACACACATACAAAAATTCATCCAAGTAATGTGCAGTTATGCAGCAGAGCAGCAAATGGTGATTATCTAAAATGGCCAAGAGTGTTTCGTATTCCAATTCTTTAATTATGTGTCATCACAAACAATCATTTTAGTTGCATACACTATGTTCTTATATTAAGTAATGTAAAAATAAACTTGCTGTGAAAAGTTGTCTCCAGTTGCGTAAAAGAAAATTTTCATGGATAAATAAGATTTCATAAAACAAAACTGTTTCTAATGTATTATAGTTCTGTTATATAAATATTAAAATAATTATATATTAATTTAAGTTACTTTTTATTTGATTTTGAACATATTTCACTGGTGTTCATATACATTTTTTTGTTTTTGTTTTTGTTTTCTATAATTCTGGCTAATGGTGAACCTGACATGCATTTATTGGACATTATCCAGTTTAATTTTCTTGCCAGGCACAGAAAAGAATAAAACATGTTTTTTTTTGTCATTTTGTAAAACATCAGTACCCAAAAGTGAAGAAAAAAAAAAGTTTATTAAAGAGTATTTTAATTCCTTGGAATACTAAATGAGATATTAGAATGACAGATTCAGTCCCCCTTGACTTTTATTTTATAGAAGAAGTAGAACATTAAGAAAGAATATTAAATTAAAGTAAATGGTGACAGAGTAAAAACATACAGGTTTTGAACAACATGAGGTTTAATAAATTACCTTTATCTTTGGATGATGAAAACCATCCCTTCAAGGTAATTTTTGTAAGTTGTAATTAGATGCAAATTCTTCCCTCATTTGTTTTATGCTGAAGTGTTTCAATGTTGAATAGTACCCAGCCTGATTCTCCAATAGAGTGCTGGTTGAACTAACTAATTCGCTATAAGCAACCTTGCTCAGAACTTGCTTGTTGTTTTGCCATGTGTCTAGCTTTTGTCAGTGTATGTCCATTTTCTTCCCTATTAATTACGCCATGACAGGAGAGGCTTAGTATGTGATGATGGTTAAATGTAAATGTGGACGTGTTGATGTGGGGACAGTCATTAATCTCCATTACATCATAAGCTTGCAAATGTACCTATGGTCAATAAATAGTCTTTGTGGGATGAGGAAAAAGTTATAGCATGTTTTCATAGTATATTGAGATATTTTATGCCAAAAGATTGATTTTATCCCAAATCAGAATTGTATTCTGATGTGACCCCATTCAAAGATTTTCAAAAATGTGTAATAGATGACAATAGTGCTTGATGTACATGTACATTATCTTGCATTTAAAACTAGATGGCATTAAATAATTTATATTTATTGGCCGTTTCAGTAAGACTCTGTACAACTCTGTCTATGTTTATTGTGCACTGCAAACTGTGTAGTTAAAAGTATGCATGACCTGGTGATTTTGCAAAGTACTTTTCTAATAAATATCAGCACTGACAAGTTTTACAAGCTTTGCAAAATAATGACTTTTAACATGGCAATGTGTGTCATCTATACTTATTATCCAGTATCTTCAAGAAATTCAGTCATCAGGATCAATGACAGTAAGCTCTTGAGGGAAAAGCATATAATAAAATATAAAAAAGGCCATAATAGTAAACACATGTTGGTTGTAATTATTTTATTATTATTATTATTATTATTATTATTTTACATTTTAAGTATGTCATCTTTGTTAATTATTAGTTGTTATTTTAATAACAGCATGTTATATTTTAAGTTTTATTTTATATATTTTTATATTCATAAAAAAGGATTGCTGACACTTGTATCAGTGGGCAGTACCTGAAGCAGATCTCAAACTGGAAGTGGATCTCAGAGCCTTGCAGCACCCAATCTCACACAAGATTCATTACATGACAGATTTTGGGACCAACATTCATATTGCAATGGCCAGAAGCATCATGAATGACTGCACAAACACTTTTGATGACATATTCATTTAGTTGAACACATCTGGTAAAGTACAATTTTATAAATAGGTCTGTTGGCATCTGTGACCTGAGAAAATTAAATTAATTATTTAAAGTAGTATGCATATAGAGCAAAGTTTGCATAGAGTCTTGGATTTTAGTATTTTGTATGTCTTACAGTATACAGTATTTATGCAGATGCCAATTCCCTGACACCTGAAAAGAAAAACAAGTCATAGAATTAGGGGTGTTTTGACAGCATAATTTTAAATGCTCAAATTAAACAGTTAAATTTTTTTTAGCACCAAGGTAAAACATTTGTTTTGTTGTGTTTTTTCATTCGTCTGAGTCTCAAGTGATTGCAAAACAAATTGTGTACATCAAACATAGGTGAAACAGCTCTGGAAAAATTCTGGGTTGGGAGAGCTTGGGAGTACACAAAATAACCAACTCCACCCCACTACAGCAAATAACAAAGAGCAAAGCACTCAACCATGATGACAGGATAATTAACAATTGTTTTAATCAACCTTACTCAAGGGTCAGGGTTATAATTGTTTGTAATGACCCATTTGTCTAACATGTATTACATTTCAACATTTTATAAATGTCACGCCATTGCTTTATTTAAGTCATATTAAAAGAGAAAGAGAGAGAGAGAGAATTAGAACATAAGAGCACTAAGTTCCTTTAGGGTGCAATTATCCTGAAAAAAAAAGCTAATAACCAGACTCAAAGGCTCATGTAGTTATCCATCCATGTGTGAGGTTCCCTCACATTGCCAACTAAATGCTGCAGTCACAGCTATAGCTATTTTGAAGCAATAATCTGGAACTAACAGAACTATCACAGACAAATATCATAGATATTTTGCATAGATATATAAAAGGTGAAAATAACATGTGGGGGTAACGTGTGGAGAATACGTCACATGGACGAGACAGCCTTTAGCTCAACTGACTCTAGGGGCTCAAAAGGGCTCTCCGCAGGCCCAGCAGGACCATGGAGAGATCCCACAAGGGAATGAGGCCTAGGAGGATTGAGCCTCCTCACAACTCTAAGGAAAAAGATGATCAGGTTGCACTTCATAAGGAACTTACCGCTATAACGGCTACACACACCTTCAAGGTGGAGGGGGACAGCCACCCCTCCAACCTCTCCTGCAGGAAGTAAAACATAGATCTGACTGGGCATGTCTGGGGGTCTTCAAATCGCGAAGGACAACAATTTGCAACAAACACCACTTCAAGTCATACAGATGCCTCATAGAGAGAGCCCTGGCATGAGTAATCATGTCTACCACTGCCGGCAGTAGGCCACTTAGGTCTTCTGCGTCCCGTCCAGGGGCCAGATATGGAGAATTTAAAGGGCTGGTCGTGGGTCGTAGTCGTGGAACTTGCCAGGGAGGGGCTGTCGCGAGGAGCGTGAGCTCCTAGAACCAAGTCTGGGTGGACCAGTGGGGCGCCACCACCTGTTCCTAATCCTCCCTGACCTTACACAAGATATATGCAAGCAGGCTCACTGGGGGAAATGCATACCTGCGCAGCCCTCGGGGCCAGCTTTGTGCCAGTGCATCTGTGCCGAGTGCAGCCTCGGCCAGGGAGTACCAGAGTGTGGCAGTGGGAGGATTCAAGGGAAGCAAACAGGTCTATCTTTTGCTTCGCCGCATGAGTGGAGTCTCCACTCTCCCCTGAGCATAACCTGCAATGACAGTGTGTTTTCTGCGCTGTAGAGGTCACCCAGGATGTTAATGGCCCATAACGACTTCAGTCACTGCTGACTCCAGCAACTCGAGGCAGATGATATGCCAACGCAGTTGACCAACGCAGGCGATCTCATATGCATCAACCCAAGCATTGTGACCGCCGCCGAGGATGCCATATGCTCCAGGATCCTCTGAAACTGTTTCATTGGGACCGCCATTCTCCGCCTGAATGACTTCAGGTAGTTATCATAGAGACTGAGTCTAACTCAATCCTGAGAAATAGATTCCCTGAACCTGTGAGAGCTTGCTCTTCTCCCAGTTGACCCGAAGCCCCAAACCTCTGAGGTGCCTGAGCACCAGGTCCCTGTGTGCACACAACAGGTCTCTAGAGTGAGCTAGAATCAGCCCAAGATAATTGAGGACGCGAATGGCCACTTTCCTTAGTGGGGCAAGGTCTGCCTCTGCGGCTTCCGTAAAGATGCGCGGTGACAGGGACAGACAGGAGGGGAGGACCTTTGTACTGATATGCCTGGCCCTTGAAGGCGAACCACAGAAGGGGTCTGTGCCGAGGTAAAACAAAGATGTAGAATTACACATCCTTCAGGTCTACCGCCGCGAACCAATCTTGATGCTGGACACACAACAGAATATGCTTCTGCATCAGCATCTTGAACAGGAGTCTGTGCAAGGCTCAGTTCAGCACTCGCAGGTTCAAGGTTGGCTGCAACCCACCACATGATGAAGTAGGGGCTGGAGGGACAGGCTCTATCGCTTTCTTCTGCTGAACCCGGGCGGGCATCTTGCAAACTGCCAGCCAGCGCGACGGATTGGAGAGCGCTAGCCATGACTCAAAGCTCCGAGCGAGGGTTACCAAGGGGACAATCGTGTCTGACATACCTTTGGGGATTGTCTCCCTTGTCGAGCTCGTGGCTGTTCTGAGATTAAGGTCAAAGCACTTACCTTGCTCTGCGCACTTTGGCATACCAAAGGCCGTGCACGGGCATTTGGGAATACAAGAACACTCTACATTAACATTAACTGATTAGCAGTTATGTGCTTTAGCCCACTACACCATCACCAATCTACAAGGAGTGTGGCATCTTCATGGGCACTGGCCAATGGTACTTCTCTAGCAGACATCTGCAGAGCAGCGGGCTGGGCAACACCCAATACCTTTGCGAGATTTTACAATCTCTGGGTTGAGCTGATTTTGTCCTGTGTTTTGTCAGGTACGAACATGTAAGTTTGGAAATACGGAACAGCTAGTCAGTTGTATCACTAGCGTATAGCGTCTTTCAGGTTTCTCCCATGCAGGTTACATCGCTTCCCCCTCTCAGGGGTGTGGGGAACTACATGAGGTCTGGTGGGGCGTTGGGGGAGGGTACGTGCAACGAAGCTTGTGCTTGCAAATATCTGTTTGTGTGAAAATGAGTAAAATGTGATGTAAATGTGCCCATATTAGAAAATCAGCATATTTAATGATTTCTGAAGGATTATGTGACACTGAAGACTGCAGTAATGATGCTGAAAATTGAGCTTTAATCACAAATTGCATTTTACAATATATTCAAATAAAAACAGTTCTTGAAAAAAATGTAAAAAGAGTTCACAATATCGCTATTTTTTACTGTATTTTGGATCAAATAAATGCAGTCATGGTGAGCAGAAGAGACTTCTTTTAAAAGGTAGTGAAGGTCTAAAATTAAGTAAAGTCTTTATGTAAAGAACATGTATAGTCGGATTATATTTAACTTAAAACTTGGTTTTGATCTTTAAGTCTCTTCACATTCATTCTCTTTCTGTCACATTCCTTATTGATAGGCCCAGGGGAGGGGTTTTCGTCTCCTCATGTGTGAAATAAATCAATATTCATGATAGTTTGCACCTCTTCGCATTTGACCTTTCTAACACTAAAAGTGTCTTACAAAATTTAAACGACTAAATTGTTTTGTATGAATGAGTGATCAGGATGGTTTTCACATAATTGTGTAGCAAAACTCTAGGCTGCAAGATCCAGTTCTCAAAAGTCTTGTGGACAAATGTTTAGTATGTGTTATATGGCCTTATTTCAATAACTTAACATTTTTGTTTTTTCAAAAACCATGTATAAATGTTATTTTCTCAAAAATATAAAAATGTACACACATGTTGCTCACATATTATTGTAGCCCAGTTTGTGCTGAATACAGCATTATCAGACTTTAGCCATTAATGTGTTTTTAAGCAACTGAAAAAAGGACAAATGTCAAGGCATGTCAAAACTTCTCCAGGGCCAAAAACACCCTCAGACACCAGAGGGTTAACTGGTCTCTCACGACAGGTTGTTTTTCAGGAGTTAACCGATATGGACATTGTTTAATGGGTACTGTATGAGTGGTGTAGAGGCAGTGCTGAAGAACAGTCATCCTTCCAAGCTGGAGGGTTCAGACTTGTGGGTTGGATTCTAGGAGGTGAAGTAATTGATGTTTTCCTTCAAGTGATAAGTGTGCATTGTTTTTTGTGGCCTCTATTAAGGTTTGGTCATCCATGCTATCTACTGGTTGTGATACTTGTGAGAACTGTGATGGAGGAAGGGAACTGAGTAGAGAAAGTGTCTGGTTTGAACATTTGGTATGTGGTCTCCTTTATAGATGCTGGGTTTTTTCAGCTGGAATGCTGGCCTGTTCCGGTTGCAAAGGATACTCTTCATCAGGGGTTGACTTGAATAAATATTTCCTGTCAGCTACATTTATCTGTAGACCATTGGAAAAGATGAAGTCCACACCTAGGACTACAAAATAAGCCAGGACTTTGGAGGTGAGAATGGCAGCACGTATGGTGAAACCTTTGTTGTGACGGTTTATCTGTATATTTGTCCATCCTAAAGGTACTTCGGCCTCACTATTGGCCAAATAGAGTGGACCCAAGGACCAGGGATGGAGGTTGTCATGTGGAGCGAGCTCCTTCCACCAGGCTCTCGTGGAGGAGAGTATAACTTGTTCCCATATCTACTTTGGCCTCTCCTATCCAGGCTCCAATACTAATGGGAACAACTAACTGTTGAGGTATGGAAACTATCTCGTTAGAAGCAGTGGAAGTGAAATGTTCAAACCTGGTGAATGATTTTGAGAGAATTGACAGACATGGCATTGTTATAAGGCGGACCTCCTGACTTCTGAGGTTGGGAGGAACACGTACTTTCAACAGAAGGATGCTGACTGGGAGAATGTTTGGAATGAAGAGTGGAATAGTGTAGACAATTTCCAGGCGGATGCTGTCCTTTGCATCTCCAACACTGGACTGGAGGTTTTTCAGCAAATCGCTTAGAGGTGGGTTTTTGTGGTATGGGTAGAGTTGTTATGTGTCCTTGGTAGTGCAACTGGTGCTCATTATCCTTTTCCAGCTGATGACCCAGTTTCAATAGCTCATCCATAGTGTTTACTCAGCTGCAAAGTTGGCTGACAAGGTAAGGCTTGTTTTTAAGAATCACATTTACCAGCTCACTCTCCATTAAGGTGGACTTCCATCGCTTCCATAGGGCTCTGTACATGAAGGCGAAATCCCTAATTGATTTATTTTCTCCCTGTATCCTAATTTGGACTCGCTCAGCCAGCTTGTCTTCATAGTCTACAGAGAGGAAGGCTGAGAGGAAAGCGGATTCGAACTCGTCCCAGTTGGTAATAGAGGATCAAGCAACTTCACACCAATCACGTGCTGTAGCATACAGGACAGTGCAGAAGGTAGCCAGAATATCAACATCAGCCAGGGGGATGCAAGGCCAAAAAGTCCTGACATCGAGTCAAGTACAACAATGAATCAGAGTCATTATATGGTCTTCCGAAAGTGGGGAATGTTAACTTTATATTATCACTTTTGTCAGCAGGTGTAGGATGTGATATTGTTGCAGTCACTGGAGGTGGAGGTGAAGGAATTAAATTGGGAGGTGATAGTGGTACACTTTTTTGATGGACTGCCACTGACTTTTTGAAATTGTTACTCATTTCCAGTTGCTGCTCTTAAAGGTGGTCTCGTAGGGCATTGCGTTGAGTGCTACAATGATTAATCTCTTTGGACTGTTCACAGTCCTTTCAAGAGTTTTGTCATGTGACTCGATTGTCCTCATGCAGCTCCAGCTGAAGCTGTTCCACCATGAAGCGAACTTCTGAAATTAAGGTAACTTCACTTTTTTGTAGTTCCCCTGTCACCATTACCTTCATGACCTTGGTCATTTGATCTGCGTTTTCTTCCTCGTAGTGTTTATTTGCAGTTTTTGTGTCAGAATTCGCTGATGGTTAGACTCCATTTTTGCGGTCAATGTCTCAAGCTTGGCATCATGAAGATAAATGGTCTTTGTAAAGTCTTGGGTATGTTCTTTCACAGCTCTATCCTGCTGTTTCAGGCAGTCAAATAGATAATCCTAGTTTCATTGTACATGTGCAGTAAGCTGATAAATTTCCTTTCCAAGAGTTGGGAGGAAGCCAGGCATGTTATGCTGTGAAGATGGTGGTGAAACTTCGGAGGAAGTACACAGTTGTATGTGATCGAGTTGGAAAGGAGATCTGACACCTGGTGGTGGAGATGCAAAACCCACCTGGACCCTTGAAGGGGTGCTGCTGAATGGAGTTGGTGTGGAGTGAATGGTGTGAACACAAGGTGGAGGAAGTAGTTTTTGTTGCTGCTGGGTTTGTAGCACAGGTGGAGAGACTGGGGTTGATATGTCTGGGGGATCAATTTCCACAAAAGATGTTTGAGTGTGTGTGGAAGCGGCCATGTTTGTAGTGTGTGTAAAAGAAAAATGGGGAATATAAATTGTACATATAAAATCAGTAAATTAAGTTCAATATGTATGTGTACAATTTTTGGAACATAACAAACTACAAAGTGTTTGAAGTTTACAACTTTTTCCCAGCACAACATTAAGGAATTTGACCCAATTAAGTATTCAATTAAATTAGAAATTAGTCAAACCCCTCTTTTTTCTCTTTTGATTGTTACCCAAAAAGCCATCTCAATTAGCACAACAAACAGGAGTACACCCCTTTCACCACATTTTCCCTTTAAAAAAAACACCTTAGTAGACAATCACAATTTGAAAAGCAGTTCAGAATTCAGGTAAAAACAAAGTGTTAAAGTAATTCAATTGATTCCATTAGTTTTTGTGTGTGTGTGTGTGTGTGTGTGTTATTTTTTTTTTATAGTTCAAGATTTTTTTATTTATTTTTTACTTTTTTTTAGTCCCTGTTAATGTGCCACTTCTGTAACAGTGGCCGCTCCCAGGAAAAAAATATTTAAATCAATAATTAATTTTTCTTTAATTAATTAAATAAATTTTTCGGGTGCCAGACAGGAGTAAGCCTGTCAAAATGACAAAAAGATACCTCAAATAAGTTCTAAAAGCCACCGGTTACATACATGCAAAATAATAACTTTTATTTTCCCCTTTTTTTTTTTTTTAGTTCTCTACAACAACAAAAAATAAAAAGGCACAAGAAAAAGAGGTTTCTAGTTCAGTTTCCAGTTATATTTTCACAACAAAAACATCCAAAACAACACATTACATGTACCTTTTTACACATTGACTCAAACAATTGAGGAAAGGGGAAAATAAAAAAATATAAATAAATAAATATTGTGATATGGCCGAGGATCTGCTCTAATCATGCATTTAAAATCGGCAGATTCAAGAGTCCAGTTCTCATCGAATAACCATTAAAAAAAAAATACAAACAATATTAAAGTCAAATATTGTTCACTCTAATAGAAATGAAAAAAAAGGAAAATTAATATACTCACACAACTACGGAAAAGTTGGATGAATGAATGCGTGGGCGAAAGTGGGGTCGGTGTTAGGGTATGTGTGTATGTGAAGCAAGCCGTACAGCCGAACCGCTACTCTTGGCAGCTTGGGGAAACAGCTCTGAATGAGGAATCGTATGCAAAAATTTCCAGGGGAAATGAAGATACCTGGACTGAAACACACTTCAGCTCTTGAGTCCACACCTGTGCTGGAATTCAAAGCTCTTGAGCACAATTCCTCAGAACACTCCCAAAATCACTCCATTACTAAACACAGCGTGCACCCACCTGATGAGACTGCGTCTTTCTCTACTCAGGTACTCACGTTGCTCTCGATCTCCTTCTTCCCACACCTCTTTCCGTTGATGACTCCACCTTATATATACTATATTACCTCACATCCGTTAATTATGTTCCCATTTGATCTGAGGTTTGGCAACAACAAATGCTTGGTTTTTTTTATGTTTCCCAGCTCCGCCACAACAACGTCGAGTGAGTGATAGAAGGGGAACGTCTCGGTTACTGTCGTAACCTCCGTTCCCTGATGAAGGGAACAAGACGTTGTGTCCCTCTTGCCACAACACTGTACTGGCCACTAGAAATGGCCGGGACCTTGTCTTGGCTCCTCAGCACAAAACCTAAATGAGAGTGGGCAATCCAGCTAGCAATTCTCATTGGCTTTTTCTCAAAGATTTGAGGTGTTTTGGGGCTTTCAAGTGTGACTCTAGTGTCACTACATCGACACAATGTCTTGTTCCCTCCATCAGAGAATGGAGGTTACGATAGTATACGAGATGTTTTCATATTGTTTTTAATACTGCCAAAATTATCCACAATTTAAGCTTTTTCACTCAAAAACAGAGGTGCATAAGCTCAAATCAGTGAGGCATGTGCTCAATAAGTTCCAAAAAGAAATAAAAAACCTTTGCTAATTAAAAGAAAGCAAGTTGGCAAAAATATGTAATCCAGTAGCGTAATGAGATATTTATAAGCAATTTTTTATTGGCCAGGAATGCCAAAATTATATATATAAAAAAAAATCATTGTGGGTCAGGGTGGGGGGTTGAGTTGTGATACCCTGTATGAGCAAAGTCAGTAACTTTTAGTCCAGTAGGATAAAATGAACTAGCATTTTCAGGCAAAAGAAAATCCTCTTCAGGTCAAAATGTGCAGAAAACAACATAAGGATTAAGTACTAGATGCACTTTATCTCAAACATTGAAGATGTATGATACATAATATTTGATATTTAAACATTATATTCTTTAATATTATACAACAGTTATTTCTGGTCCTCAAATTTTATTGAAAGAGCAGAGTTCCAAGAGTGCTGATAGATTTATATAACTCTGCTTTTCTGTGTTCATGGCTTACGAAATAGTGGTGGGGTATTTGATTCATCATTCATTTTGATGCCATAAGATGTTGACAAAGGAGTTCACTTAAAAAAAAGATCAGTTTGAAACACTGATTCATTTAATAATGAAACACTAGTTCCAAACCATAGTATGAGTGCAAAATGTCCTGATATAAATAACAACATTGCTTAAATATCACATGAACAAATGTGTTGTTGTATTGAATATCAACATAACTGTGAACCTAATAATGATTTAACAGTTCTATAAAAAGGATTTTACTTTTTAGACAATATGTTTATTTTGTCCTTGTGTGTGTGTCATGTTTATGCTGTTGATACCGGTTTTTTATGTCTTTTATTTTGTAAAGTTTAGTTCCTGTTTTCCATGTCTCTTATTTTGAAATGTTCATGTCATGTCTAGTTTCCTTGTCATGTCTAGTTTGTCATTGGTTTTATTTTATTGTCTTGTTATCTTGTTTAGTGTTTTGGTTTTCCATTGGCTATGTTTCCCCCATGTCCTTGTATTTAAGCCCTCTTGTTTGCCATTGTCTCTTGTCGTGTATTAACGTACGTGAGTGTAGTCCATGTTTAAGTCAAGCTCCGGTTTAGTCACGTTTATGCCAAGTTAAGTTTATGTTAAGTTCATGTTTAATATTTGTTCAAGTTTATAGTTAGGGATTTTGGAATTCACGGTTCTTTAATAAAACTGCACTTGGCTTCTTCATGTCATCGTCTTCGTCATTGTCATCATCATCGTCATTGCCTTTGCCAGCAGCTACATACGTTACAGTGTGCTCTGGCCAATGCAAATAGTTCCAAATAAATTAAAAGCAGGATCAACTGTTGCATGTCACCATTCAATGCACAGACTCTAATCTGGAACACCACAAAAAGGCAGAATGACACAAACATTAAAGCGTAAAGCTTTGCTAATCAAATTAAAGGGCTGCAACTTATTTTGAATAATCATCTATAAATTTTACAAATTAAAATTTCCACAACTCCAGAAATCTCTTGACTTTGTAATAACAGGACAATTACATTGCCTAAGCATCATAATCACTTAAACAACAGTTATGAATTAAACATTTGTTTCATTAAGGGTTATAATGCATTGCTTCTGTCAAATTAAATCATACAGTAATTAACAAAACATGTTTGAACTGTACTAATGGGACTAATAAATACACAGCAGAATCAATTACAACTAGAAAAAAACACAGAAATAAACAGGGCCAGTTAAGAGATTACTGCTTATGATTGGGCAAGGTAAAACAACGTGTTGTGGACAGATTAAATATTTATTGAGGGATGCCATTAACATTTAGATTCATCGTTCATTACACAACAAGATGCAGTCATGAGAAAACAATTATCGTTGTTAATAGAACAAGATGTCTAAGGAAATGGAAATAAATAATATAATTTGCTGCGATGCTGTTTTAAATGATCGCAGCAGTTTCAAAAGTCATTGGTCTTTGCCGTTTGATAAAACCTGTTGTAATACACAGACATGCATATTAACTTAATTATTAGATGATAGCAAATGCAGAAAGCTTCCTAAAATGGACACATACTGTACATATAAATATTTTTAATCTTATTTCGGTGCAATAGTATCCCTTTAATTTGGAAAATTAAAGGAATAATTTCGCCCAAATACAAATATCCTCTCATCATTTGCTCACCGTCATGCTATGCCCAGATATATATGACTTTCTTTCTTCAGCAGAAAACAAACAAATATTTTTAGAAAAATGTCTCAACTCTGTAGGTCCTTACAATGCAAGTTATGGTGATCAGACCTTTGTAGCTCCAAATATCACAAAAAGGAAACATAAAAGTAATCCATACGTCAGAATTAATATGATAGCTGTGGGTACATTTTAGTACTTTTTTAATCTAAATCTCCAATTTCACTTTTACTGTTAAGTCTGAAAGTCACATGTGGTGCCTTTTTAGTTTCATTTTCACATCTGAATGTAAAAGTTAATGTGGAGATTTACCATTAACTTGCATTAATTAAATCTACATAGCTAAAATATTCTTCTAAAAAGTCATACACATCTGAGATTGCATAAGGTTGAGTAAATGATGAAAGAATTTTCATTTTTGGGTGAACTATTCCTTTAAGCCACATTACACAATATAGCGATATCATTGCATTATATAACACAATGTTAAACCAAGTAAAATTTATATTGTAAATAAATATAGCACAAACTCATTTTTCAAGCAAAACATTTCACAAAAAAAATGCTAAAATAATATAAATTGTTCACAATTAAGAACAAACCATATTTGGACACTTTCTGGTTGTCAAACAGTGTGAAACTTGCCCATTGTTTATCTGTGGTTACTCTGCAACTGCACCTGTGTGAACTTATATTGTGTATCTAATGCAATGGCATTTTTAAGTGTGACTTAAGTTAGTGTCCAAAACTGTCTGGGGCAGTAGTCACTGTAATTTACTTGGAATCTACGCATCTTAAATATTTACAAATAGAATTACAGTGTTAAATATATTTAGTACACCTATAATTTTTAAAATTAATAAGCTCTGGGAGACCACTGGCCTTAATAAAATGTGTAGACTCATCTTCGTGTCCTCCTTGTCATCCTTAACTCATTACACCTGTGCCGAAACCCGGGATCCAAGTACACCCCATGGAGCCCTTCCAGTTGGCAGAGATCCTCCAGTCCTTTGCCGGTATGCATCAGACACACCAACAATCCCTGATTGAGCTGCGCAAAGACCAGGACCGATGGTTCTTCGAAATCCTGCGGGCTCAAGCAGAGAACCGGCACTCGATCCAGAGCCTCCTTGGTCAGGAGAGAACCTCGGCCCAACCCCTGACATCCGCACCCAGCTACCCCCCCCCCCCCCCCCCGCTTCTGAATATGGGGGTGGAAGATAATGCTGATGCCTTCATCGACGTCTTTGAAAGAACGGCGGAGATCTGGGGCTGGCTGCGTGAACAATGGGCGGCCAGTCTCCTTCCATTACTGTCCAGGGAAGCCCAACTTGCGGCCCAACAGTTGCTGGTGGCTAATCTCCTGGCCTACGCGGACCTAAAGAAGGCTATCCTGCAGCGGGTGGGTCACAGTGCGGACAGTATCGCCAGCTGTTCCGGTCTTTGAAGCTGGGTAAAAAGGACCACCCGTTTGCTTTCTCCGCAGTTAGTTCCCACCTCACCCATCCGCTGATTCTGGGAACTAATTGGCCCTACATTCAAGAATGCATTAAAGGGAATATGCACGGATGGTTCCTGCATGAAAGCGAGGAGATGTGTTATGTGCGATGCTCTGGCGGGGGAGGCGGAGCCTGGGCCATCTTCGTCTGCTCCACGGCAGGATGACGTGAGGGGGGGTGAGGCTGCGGCCCCTCCCATCCTCAGGGGGTTCCCCGAAGGGGATTTCCCTCTGGAGCAGTCGCGAGACGAAACCCTCAGGCATGCCTTTGACCAAGTGAGAGTGATTGATGGTCAACAACTACGCCCGAATGTCACACTTTCATATCCCTATTTCGCAATTATAAATAAGCGGTTGTATAGAGTGACGCAGGACACTCATACAAAAGAGGATGCAACCCAGCTCTTAATACCGCGTAGCAGCCGGGAAAATGGTGTTCCAGGCAGCTCACTATAATCCGATGGCAGGTCACCTAGGGGAAAGGAAAACACTGAACCACTTAATAGCCCGTTTTTATTGGCCGGGCATTGGCGGCAATGTTCGCAGGTGGTGTGCGGCATGCCGTGAAAGTCAGCTTGTAAATCCACCGGCCACCCCATTGTGCCCTCTTCCGCTAATCGAGGTCCCCTTTGAGAGAATTGGCATGGACCTAATCGGGCCATTAGAGCGGTCAGCACGCAGACATCACTTTGTATTAGTCCTAGTGGATTATGCAATGCGGATATCCGGAAGCAGTGCCTCTGAGCAACATCTCAGCACGTAATGTTGCGGACGCACTCTTCAAATAATCTCCCAGGCGGGGATTCTGAAAGAAATCCTCACCGATCAGGGCACAACCTTTATGTCACGCACACTACGCAAGCTTTATGAACTATTGGGTATTATATTGATTTGCACCAGTGTTTACCATCCGCAGACAGATGGCCTGGTGGAGCGATTTAATAAAACCCTTAAGTATATGATTCATAAGTTTGTGCACGAAGATGCTAGAAATTGGGATAAGTGGCTCGACCCCCAGGTATTCGCAGTATGAGAGGTCCCGCAAGCCTCCACAGGATTTTCCCCGTTCGAGCTGCTGTATGTGCGGCACCCGCACAGGGTGCTTTACATCATCTGTGAAGCTTGGGAGGAGGGACCTTCAAATAGCAAGAATGAAATTCAGTACATTCTTGATCTCTGAGCAAGACTAACTCAGGAGAATTTGCTCAAGCTCAAGAGTGACAGAGCCGGCTATATAACGGGAACATATCTCCTTTTATATTTTATGGAAGAATGATTGTCATACAGGTTTTGGACATTATGAGGTTGAGTTAATGATGACACAATTGCATTTTTTTGGTGATCTATCTCTGTATTGGATATTGTTTTTAAAGAAGCTAAACTACTTTTTCAAAGTGGACATTGAACATACATTGCCACTAATAAACTTTATTTTGTGTCAGAAAAAAGTTGAGTACAGGGGATGTAAAGAAGACTGATGCTGCTCATAATTAAAGCTTCACTTCACTTCAATAGCTTGGCTGTATTATACTCGCTTTATTATACTAGTGATTTATACACTACAGCTTTATTTGGATTGCAAGAGGTTCATCCACAAAATGGCTGAACCACACTGCACAGCATTGATGAATGCATTTGCTCTTTCAGTAAAGAATCTCATTTCCAATCCTTTAGTATTATACATTATTTACCTGTTTTATTGTGAGTCTGATGTATCTCTACTTGAATAAAGGTTCACACTTGACCTCGAGATGCGGTTTCCATATCACAAATTGCACATACAAATATCTACCCATGGTAAATTAACCAACTGACTTTCTGTCCGCCTCACCCCTCTTTCAATGTAACTGAAAAACATTGCACACATTTTCAAAGTCTAATCATAAAGCTAAGGCCAAATTCTGTTCCAAGGAAATAGAAAAGTGCAGTGGGATCTGTTGGCCTGCTTTGAAATAATTTGTTGACCGTGAACACTGAAATTCACAGTAATACCAAAAAGAATGAACTCTCTACTACTACCCTTGAGTCAACCATGGGGGTTTGACAAACACCATCTGTTGAGTAATAATAACAAAACATTTTCTCACAGTTTGAATGTTGGCTGCATAATGCAAATATGGACAAGAACAATACAAATTATAATTATGGCAAAGACACCAAGTTGTCTCTGGAGTGTGTCTAACTGAGGTGTGAAAAATATACTGTATATTTAAATTTGAAGTCTGTAATAGACGTAGATATAAAGAATGACAGAGATCATGGGGGTTATGCACTTTAAAAGTGATAACCTTAAATTGTTATCCTCAAGACCTATTTCTGTTTTATCTAACCATTGAAATGACTTCTGTTGGCATAATAGGTTATTTTAGTCATGTTAAGCAATATTTTTTATTAAATATTAAGCTGAATAATACCAGTTTATTTTGATATTTCCACATGAGGCACTGCAGGCAATTTAAAGCTTGTTAGCTGGATTTCAGATACCCATTAGATAATTTAATGAGAATCCAATCGTTAGAGACCAAAGAGGAGAAGAACAGAAAAATTAAGATTCATGTCAATAGGCATTAACTTTAACCAAAAATAATGCACAGAATAATGCTGAACAAATATCAACAAATTGACATGAATGAACTGCATGAATTTAAGCACTTTACAGCATAAAATGTCCTCTAGATTTCAGGTGTGTATATAAAAAAGTGGTGTCTTCCACTATAAAACCATGTTTACAAAATATATAGTTTATATTTACAGCTACAAAAATGTTTCTAAAACATTTTCAAAGTAATAAGACATAAGTAATAAGTAAAACATCTCAGGTTACTTAAGTGTAACCCTTGTTCCCTGAAAAAAGTGCACCGAGATGCTGCACTGAAAAAAGCGCTTTGGGAACATCTTATAGTTGTGACCAGCTGTGAATATGTGTGCAACACGTCAATGAACATTGAATGAATTTATAGCCTCTGCCGGTGTAATCACTGGATTCACCTGAGGCAGGGCTATAAACAGATCCGTCACCGGAGCATCGTCAGGTATTTTGTCTGAAGAGCAGTCCTGGGGCATCCCAGTGTGGCAGTGAAATGCAGCATCTCATTCCACTTTTTTCAGGGAACAAGGGTTACACTTAAGTAACCTGGGACGTTCCCTTTACAAAAAGCTTCACTTATGATACGTGCTGAGAAAAGCGCTTTGGGGACGAGAATACCTACGCCGCCGCACTGTGGCTGTCTGGACCCCCTACGGTTGTGTAGTGTGCTCACAAGTGCATGAGAGGGCTCAGACATGAGCTTGAGATTTCGACTCAAGGACATAAGAGCCCGGAGTGGCATGAACATCCAAACTATAATCTAATGAATGTGTGCGGAAAGGATCAGCCTGCCGCATCACAAACATGCTCTAGAGGGACCCCTCTGGCCAAGGCTTCAGAGGAGGGGACCCCTCTGGTAGAGTGAGCCCTGATGCCTACTGGCGAAGCTTGACCGCGTGCCTCATAGGCCAGGGAAATAGCGTCCCTCACCCAATGCGACAATAGTCTGCTTGGTGGCGGCCACCCAACTGTTGTGGCCCCCATGTCAAACGAATAGTTGCCCTGACTTACTTCCTTCTGGGTGACTCAGATAGAAGTAGAGGAGACATTGTGCTGTTCATAGAGGCGAAGAGGTCCTCTTCTGCCCTGTAAAATCTCACCCAGATTTGTTCCAAGTGGAGGGAGCCCTAGCACATAAAATGGTCTCGATAACCTCAGGTGAAAGCCCTGTGTCCCTCAGTTGGTACCCCTCAGGGGCCAAACATGAATGTTCCACAGCTCGGGCCAGGTATGAAATATTGTCCCCTATGCCTGAGACAGAAGGTCCCTCCTGTTCGGAATTGCCCAAGACCAGCTGTCGAGGAGAGACATTATCTCAGGGAACCATACCCTGTTCGGCCAGCGTGACACTATCAGTAAGAGGCAAGACTCTTGCTGGCGAACTCTGGCCAAGACTCCCGAGAAACTGGGGGAAGCTCATACAGACACATTCTGGGCCATGTATGCGCCATCGCGTCCAGACCCAGGGGGGCTGGCTGACTCAGAGAGAAGTAGAGGGGACATTGCGCTGTCTGAGAAGAGGCGAAGAGATCCACTTCTGCCCTGTAAAATCTGACCCAGATTTGTTCCACTACCTCGGGGTGGAGTTTTCACTTCCCCATCGGTATTTTCTGTTTGGACAGTAAATCTGCTCCCACATATGGGCATCCAGGAATATAAACTGCCCTGAGTGATAGGAGCTTGCCCTGGGCCCCAAGGAGAATCCGACGTGCCAGAAATTCAGCTGACATGAACGTGGACCTCCTTGATGGTTTATCTAAGAGACTACCGCTGTATTGTCCACCCACACCAAGACATGGCAGCCTCTGGAGGAAGTATTTCAGGGCCAGAAATACAGCCCTCAACTCAGAACAGTTAATGTGACAATCGAGCTGATGACCCTCCCATTCCCCTTGAGCTGGACGACCACTTAAGACCGCTTCCCAGCCCGTCAGGGAGGCGTCTGTCGTTATTAGCCTGCGACAACAAGACGCACCTAGAGTGGGACCCAAGGTAAGAAACCGGGGTCTGAACCATATAGAAAAGTGAACGAACCCCGCGGCACGTAACCCTTATTTGCCTTAGGGGATTGGCCCTTGGATGAAACCCCCTGGCTTTTAGCTACAGCTGTAACAGTCACATGTGTAGAAGGCCCAAAGGGATCACCGTGGACGCAGATGCCATGAGACCTAGTATTCGTTGATACTGACGAGCAGTGCAACCTTGACCTAGCCTGACTTTGCTCAGGGTGTTCTGAATGGAAATTATTCAAGCGAGAGACAATTGTGCCCGCATTGTGATCGAATTCCATATAACTCCCAGATAGGTAATTCCCTGTTTGGGAGAGAGAACGCTCTTTTGACGTTGAGTCTCAGACCCAGAGAAACCAGATGAGCAATGACGATATCCCTGTGCTGAACTGCCATTTCTTAGAACTGCGCTAGTATCAGCCAGTTGTCTATGTAATTCAGAATGTGGATACCCCAGAGTCGCAAAGGAGCCAGTGCTATATCCATGCATTTTCTGAATGTGCGGGGTAATAGGGCTAGGCCGAATGGAAGAACCCGATACTGGAAGGCTTTGCCCCCGAAAGCGAACCTCAGGAACTTCCTGTGCTGTGGCGGAATTTCTATATGAAAATATGCGTCCATGATGTCGATCGTGACCAGCCAAAATGTGATGTTGGGCTTGTGACACGACCGTCTTGATAGTTAGCCAATGGCCAATGGCATGGGCTGTCTGCTTAGTCACGCGGAGAGATAGATCTGTGGCTCGATGAAGCTCAGAAAAAGCTTCTTCGTCAAGCACGGTAGCCGCACTCAGGTCCTTCAGCAGATCAGCCTGGTACACCTGTAACACTGCCATCATGTGCAGGGCAGCACCAGCCTGACCCGCTGCTTGATAAGCCTTCCCCACTAAGATGGAGGTAGTTCTGCAAGGCTTTGTGGGGAGAGAGGGTTTTATAAGTGACGATGCCGAACCCGGAGAGATATAACCCGCAAGTGTCTCTCATCGAATACTCCCGTGTCTCAGCACCCACGATAGTCAAATATATCGATGTCGAGGGTACGTGGACACGGGAAGTATAAGGTTTCCTCCATGAGCTTGTCATGGAGGTCATTAAAGAAGGGAAAGGACTCATGAGGCGTTCCCTTTCCCCAGCCACCCCGGCCACCAGAAGGAAATCTATCCTCCAACTTGGAGCGTTTGGGGGACTCTTGTTGGCGTAGCCAGTCTAACTGAAGCCTGGCCACCGCACGAGTAACCACGTCGAGTAATTCCGCCGCTGATTTATTATCATAGACGAAATGCTCGGAGCTGGGTAGATATTCAAGGTCCCCCTCATGAACCGAAGAGGCGCCGGAGTGCGCTTTGAGATCACGGGAAGGACCAGCTGGGTCTGGGGAGAGAGCGAGCGAAAGGGACGAACCCGTCTCTCGCTCATCAGGCAGATCTATGCGAGAGCCCCACGAATGAAGTGTGGGTGCTGACTCCTGGAAGTAAGCGAGGCGAGCACAAAGCATTTTGCCCGAAAACAGATCGCAATGCTCACATCCGCCCCGCCCCAAAGCGAGAGCAGCATGCTCTTCCCCCAAACAAACGAAGCAAAACTGATGCATGTCCCTCTCGGCTATAGAGCGGAGGCAGAGGAACACACATCGTTTGACTCTGTGTCATCTTGAATTTACACTGAAACCTAGCGGCTTAGATGCAGCATAATTTAAAATCGGTAGATTTCATATTCAGATGCCATTGTATAAATGTATTATTTAGTATTCACAGTCAGCTATGATTACTTTAATCAATGATTGAAAGTGTCAACTAACAGGACGTTTACTGAGATTAAGCGAGTAGTTTTCGGCTGGTTGTGTGATCCTAAAATCTCAGCCCCCATATGCGGACCCTCTCCATGTTGAATAAAACAGCTTTTATAAGGTTACTGATATGACTGTAGTCTTCATTTTAATCTGAGTTGTAAAAGGCCATTCGGCTGGTCCGATGGCGGTATTCCAAGAGAATGACAAAGGTTTCGGCATGTTCATCTTTCTGATACGACATTGGTATTACGTTTTTAACTATTTGATTTAGTTAATACCAAATCTGACTCCATTAATAATTTAATCTGACTCCAATTTAGTAGACCTCGAATTTAGTCTAAGGTTCCAGTCAGTTTCTGATCATATTTCTAGATATAATAATAATTTGGTGTTTTTGATTACTCTGTTGATCTCATTGTTGTTTCAGTAGGTGTCGATGTTGCTTTAGAGTCTACACCGACCATACAACCGTAAATCTTATGGACATGAGTCACATACCTGACGGTACTTGAGGATTTGCTAACATTCATGGCCCTTAGTAATAATCTTATCCTGTCATATATGCTCGCGGGAACAACATGTGTGCTTAATTTACTGGTAATAATGATTTCAAGAGAATACAGAATAATCAAAATGAACAATATTAGCCAGGTAAATATGTATCATGCCAATTATATAATTGAATCAATTAAGAAATCATTTATTCAAAACATCCAATGCTCAAAGTTGGGTTAATCACGCACAAACACCATGGGGTTTAATCTGGCTGATCTACAGGTCCTTCTCAAAAAATTAGCATATTGTGATAAAGTTCATTATTTTCCATAATGTAATGATAAAAATTAAACTTTCATATATTTTAGATTCATTGCACACCAACTGAAATATTTCAGGTCTTTTATTGTTTTAATACTGATGATTTTGGCATACAGCTCATGAAAACCCAAAATTCTTATCTAAAAAAATTAGCATATTTCATCTGACCAATAAAAGAAGTGTTTTTAATACAAAAAAAGTCAACCTTCAAATAATTATGTTCAGTTATGCACTCAATACTTGGTCGGGAATCCGTTTGCAGAAATGACTGCTTCAATGCGGCGTGGCATGGAGGCAATCAGCCTGTGGCACTGCTGAGGTGTTATGGAGGCCCAGGATGCTTCGATAGCGGCCTTAAGCTCATCCAGAGTGTTGGGTCTTGCGTCTCTCAACTTTCTCTTCACAATATCCCACAGATTCTCTATGGGGTTCAGGTCAGGAGAGTTGGCAAGCCAATTGAGCACAGTAATACCATGGTCAGTAAACCATTTACCAGTGGTTTTGGCACTGTGAGCAGGTGCCAGGTCGTGCTGAAAAATGAAATCTTCATCTCCATAAAGCTTTTCAGCAGATGGAAGCATGAAGTGCTCCAAAATCTCCTGATAGCTAGCTGCATTGACCCTGCCCTTGATAAAACACAGTGGACCAACACCAGCAGCTGACATGGCACCCCAGACCATCACTGACTGTGGGTACTTGACACTGGACTTCAGGCATTTTGGCATTTCCTTCTCCCCAGTCTTCCTCCAGACTCTGGCACCTTGATTTCCGAATGACATGCAAAATTTGCTTTCATCCGAAAAAAGTACTTTGGACCACTGAGCAACAGTCCAGTGCTGCTTCTCTGTAGCCCAGGTCAGGCGCTTCTGCCGCTGTTTCTGGTTCAAAAGTGGCTTGACCTGGGGAATGCGGCACCTGTAGCCCATTTCCTGCACATGCCTGTGCACGGTGGCTCTGGATGTTTCTACTCCAGACTCAGTCCACTGCTTCCGCAGGTCATCCAAGGTCTGGAATCGGTCCTTCTCCACAATCTTCCTCAGGGTCCGGTCACCTCTTGTCGTTGTGCAGCGTTTTTTGCCACACTTTTTCCTTCCCACAGACTTCCCACTGAGGTGCCTTGATACAGCACTCTGGGAACAGCCTATTTGTTCAGAAATTTCTTTCTGTGTCTTACCCTCTTGCTTGAGGGTGTCAATGATGGCCTTCTGGACAGCAGTCAGGTCGGCAGTCTTACCCATGATTGAGTAATGAAACAGGCTGGGAGTTTTTAAAAGCCTCAGGAATCTTTTGCAGGTGTTTAGAGTTAATTAGTTGATTCAGATGATTAGGTTAATAGCTCGTTTAGAGACCCTTTTCATGATATGCTAATTTTTTGAGATAGGAATTTTGGGTTTTCATGAGCTGTATGCCAAAATCATCAGTATTAAAACAATAAAAGACCTGAAATATTTCAGTTGGTGTGCAATGAATCTAAAATATATGAAAGTTTAATTTTTATCATTACATTATGGAAAATAATGAACTTTATCACAATATGCTAATTTTTTGAGAAGGACCTGTATTTGCTAAATTTCTTTAAAAACCCAGACCACAGTACATCATACCAAAAGGTAAAGAAAAGGAATTTGGGAATTAATTGATTCAGTGACACAGGAGGTAATGCCCTGAAAGTAATTTACATTTGTCACGACCGGCTCAAAGCCGTGGCAAATGAAATGGAGGACACAGTGATTGGATTGCTAAAAAAAAGCTTTTATTAACATAAATGTTAGAACACATAAAAAACAAGAAAACATGGTCATCTGTAATGTCTGCCAGGTGCATGGATGTAAATGTATCAGCCACAGAAAACAAAAATACTAAACCAAATAACAAAACAGAGCCCAACTCAAACACAAAGTAACCAGGAAAAAGACCTCCCCTCTACACTAGCCAGCCTAAACTTTTATAGAGGGATGAAAAGGTGGACATCATTCCCGTGATGAGTCTCCTAGCCACACCCACCAGCCCGCCGTAGCAAGAAGAGTAGAGAGACTCGTCACACTCTCCCCCTAAAAAGAAGAGCAAAAACACGTCCAAAACCCAAACAAAACCCCACCACTACAAAATTCAAACAGTCCAAGTAAGCAAACTTAGCCCAACTCTAAACTTACCCCAGTCTTATCAGCTCTGCAAGTCCTTCCAGCAACCCCTGCACCTAGGAAGCAAATCAAGAAAAGAACAAGGAGAAAAGACAGGGAAAAAAAAATAGAACAAATCCTATGACACTATGAATACGAATATGAATATGAATACGAGATAAGGCATCAGCAGTTATGTTCTCTGAACCTTTAATGTGGCGAATATCTAACAGGTATCCCTGTAAAAATAAGCACCACCTCATTAACCTCTGGTTTGTGTTCTGCAATGAGTGAAGAAAAACTAAAGGGTTGTGATCAGTAAAAACCACTAGAGGTCCCTCAGATGATCCCACATACACTTCAAAGTGTTGCAAAGCTCAAATCAGAGCAAGCGCCTCCTTTTCAATCACGGAGTAATTAAGTTGATAAGAATTCAACTTTTTAGAAAAGAATCCAACTGGATGATCAATTCCATCTTCATATGTCTGTAACAGAACGGCACCAGCACCCACATTGCTGGCATCCACTTGCAACTGAAACACTTGGTCAAATTTTGGAGCTTTCAAAACAGGACCCTCTGTAAGAAGCATTTTTACCTTTATCAAATGCTTGCTGACAACCCAACGTCCAACAAAAGTCTACTCGCCCCGCAATAAATTTGTCAGGAGGGCCACCACTGTGGAAAAATTCCTATAAAAGCAACGATAGAAACCCACCATTCCAATAAATCGCATAAGTTCTTTCTTTGTGGTAGGCATAGGGTAATTATCAATCGTTTCCACTTTTGCACGGACAGGGCGCACTTGGCCTTGCCCAACCACTTTCCCCAGATAAACTACTGTGGCCTTGGCAAACTCACATTTTAACAAATTAACGGTCAATTTTGCCTCCACGAATCGATCAAAGAGTGCTCTAATTTGAACAATGTGTTCTTCCCAAGTTTGACTATAAACAAAATCAAATCAAATCACTTTATTGTCACACTACTGTGTACACGAGTGCAACAGCAGGTGAAATTCTTGTGTGCAGTTCCGAGCAACATTGCAGTAATGACAGTGACGAGACATAAACCACTTTACAATAACAACATATTTACACAACACAATTTACATAACAAATGTACACATACCTACACAACAATTTACATATCAAATGTACACAATACACACAATGTAGAATACACATACACTAGCGAGAATATATTGACAGAATGAGGATTAATAAAGTGCAGTGCTGATTGTAGATCGTGAGAGATGATGTGTTCAAAAGTCTTATTGCTTGTGGGAAGAAGCTGTCATGTAGTCGGGTGGTGCGGGTCCTGATGCTGCGATACCGCCTGCCTGATGGAAGCAGTGACAGCAGCCCATGACTCGGGTGGCTGGAGTCTTTGATAATCCTCCGAGCTTTATTCACACACCGTCTGTTATATATATCCTGGAGGGAGGGAAGCTCACCTCCGATGATGTTTCTGGTCGTTCGCACCACCCTTTGCAGGTCTTTGCGGTTGTGGGCGGTGCTATTGCCGTACCAGGCGGTGATGCAGCCAGTCAGGATGCTCTCTACAGTGCTGGTGTAGAACCGTGTGAGGATGTGTTGGTTCATTCCAAACTTCCTCAGCCGTCTCAGGAAGAAGAGGCGCTGGTGAGCCTTCTTCAGAACGGCCTCAGTGTGGACGGACCATGTGAGTTCCTCAGTAATGTGGACACCGAGGAACTTGAAGCTGCTGACTCTCTCCACCGGTGCTCCATTAATGGTGATGGGGCTGTGTTCTCTGTCTTTCTTCCTGAAGTCCACCACAAGCTCCTTGGTTTTACTGACGTTGAGGGAGAGGTTGTGCTCCTGACACCAGCGTGTCAGAGTGTGCACCTCCTCTCTGTAGGCTGTTTATTCATTGTCAGTGATCAGACCTACAACCGTCGTATTGTCAGCAAACTTAATGATGGCATTGGAGCTATGTGTCGCCACACAGTCATGTGTGTAAAGGGAATACAGGAGTGGGCTGAGAACACAGCCCTGCGGGGCTCCAGTGTTGAGGGTCAGTGATGAGGAGATGTTGCTGCCCATTCTAACCACCTGACGTCTGCCTGACAGGAAATCCAGGATCCAGCTGCACAGCGAGCTGTTTAAGCCCAGAGCCCGGAGTTTCTCATCAAGCTTGGAGGGCATTATGGTGTTAAATGCTGAGCTGTAGTCTACAAACAGGATTCTCACATACGTGTTCCTTTTTTCCAGGTGGGATAGAGCAGTGTGTATTGTAGATGCAATAGCATCATCAGTGGAGCGGTTGTTACGGTAGGCAAACTGCAATGGGTCCAAAGAGGTGGGCAGAACAGAGCAGATGTAATCTCTGATCAACCTCTCAAAGCATTTGCTGATGATGGGGGTGAGGGCAACAGGACGCCAGTCATTTAAGCAAGTGATTTTGGCTTGCTTCGGTACAGGCACAATGGTTGATGTTTTGAAGCATGTGGGGACTACAGACAGGGAGAGGGACAGGTTGAAAATGTCTGTAAAAACACCAGCCAGTTGGTTCGCGCATGCTCTGATGACGCGGCCCGGAATGCCGTCTGGACCCGCGGCTTTGCGAATGTTCACCCGTCGAAAGGATCGGGTTACATCCGCAACAGAGACGGAGAATGAACCATCATCTGTAGTATCGGCCGCGAGTGCTCTCTCCGCGAGGGCGGTGTTATTGTCCTCGAAACGAGCATAAAAAGTATTAAGCTCGTCCGGGAGAGAGGCAGCAGTGTTCATGGTGGAGTTTTTATTCTGTTTATAGTCCGTGATGGTGTTAATTCCCTGCCACATACTTCTGGAGTCAGTGGTGTTGAACTGTCCTTCAATTTTGTGCCTGTACTGGCGTTTTGCTGTACTGATGGAGTTAAGGAGGGCATATCTGGCTTGTTTACGCTTCTCCGCGTTCCCGGAATTAAAAGCGGTGTGCCGCGCGAACATCGCCGTTAACCCAGGGTTTCTGGTTGGGGTAGATCCGTATTGTTTTTGTCGGAACAACGTCCTCTACGCACTTCCTGATGAAACACGTTACGCTATCAGCGTAAACCTCGATGTCGTCATCGGAGGCAGATCTCCCAGTCCGCGTGATCAAAACAGTCCTGTAGCGCAGAGTCTGATTGGTCTGACCAGCACTGGATCGTCCTGAGGGCGGGTGCTTCCCGTTTCAGTTTCTGCCTGTAAGCGGGCAGAAGCAGAACGGAAGAGTGGTCGGATTTGCCAAATGGTGGGCGGGGGAGGGATTTGTAGCCATCCCGGAAAGGAGAATAGCAATGATCCAAAACCCGGTCCCCTCGTGTGTTGAAGCTGATATGTTGGTGGTATTTTGGTGCTATTGTTTTAAAGTTGGCTTTGTTGAAGTCCCCGGCAACAATGAACGCAGCCTCAGGGTGCGCGGTTTCCTGCTCACTTATACTGCCATACAGTTCCCTAAGTGCCCGGTCTGTGTCGGCTTGTGGGGGGGATGTACACAGCAGTGATAATGACCGCTGTGAATTCCCTCGGTAGCCAGAATGGTCGTCACAGAAGCATGAGATATTCCAAATCAGGAGAGCAGAAAGACCTGATAAAATGTACATTCCTCTGATCACACCATGATTTGTTGATCATAAAACATACACCTCCACCTCTGCTTTTACCTGAGAGGTCTTTCGCTCTGTCCGCTCGGTGCACGGAGAAACCCGTGGGTTCGATGGCCGAGTCTGGAATCTCCGCGGACATCCAGGTTTCCGTAAGACAGATAACGCAGCATTCTCTCGTCTCTCGTTGGAAGGAGATCCACGCTCTCAGCTCGCAGAGCTTGTTGTCCAGAGACTGAACATTTGCCAGTAGTATACTGGGTAGCGGGGGGCGATTTGCGCGACGTCTTAATCTGATGAGAACGCCGGCTCTTTTTCCTCTTTTCCTTCTGCGTTTCCGCGGCCGGGCAGCCCAAACAAAGGGCTCCGCTGGCGTGTTTGTAAACCGCGGGTCGGCATTGAGGAATGTGAAGTCCGGTTTTCGGTGTGTGATTGCCGAACCAATGTCCAAAAGCGTTTGTCTGTCGTACACAATAAGGCAAACAACATCCAAGACAAAAAAACACAGAACTGTAAACAAAACAAACAATAAACTGCAGTGTTTTGACGGAGCTCGTGACGCAGCAGCCATACTCGGCGCCATCTTTGAGTTAGACGTCATCCAAGTACACAGCGCATCCCTTCAAACCAGAAATAACTCGATTCATTAAACGCTGGAAAGTTGCGGGAGCATTTCGCAACCCGAAACTCATAACGTTGTACGAAAATAATCCCGACGGTATAATGAAAGCAGAAATTTCGTGAGCTCTTTCAGTTAAAGGCACTTGCCAGTAACCTTTTAGCAGATCAAACTTGTTAACAAATTTCGTGTTTCCCACCTGATCAATACAATCCTCAATTCGAGGCAACGGAAATGAATCAGGTTTTGTTACGGCGTTTACCTTTCGGTAATCAGTACAAAATCTGAATGATCCATCTGATTTATTCACCAGCAATGATGGAGAAGCCCAACTAGAAAAAGAAGGTTCAGCGATACCATTTTCAAACATATAATCAACTTCCTTCTCTAAATGTTGTTTTTTCTTTGCAGATACTCGATAGTAGCGCTGATGAATTGGAGCCGAATCTCCCACATCAATGTCATGTTCAATAAGACTTGTACGAGACGGAGTATCGGGAAACAGTGTAATATATTCAAAAATCAAATTAATCAAATCAGTATGCTGGACCTCCGTTAAATGACTAAAACGATCAGGCAAAGAGCTTAGCGCTTCTGAATTGTGTAAACGACCCTGAAGAATAGAATCTCCAGGATCAATCTCATCCTGACCCCCACCTATCAGAATTGAAGTGGTTGACAATTCAGCATCACAGCTTAAAGAATCCGTAAGCAGCACAGATTTAATACCAGAATTAGGTATATCGACGCTGTCTTGACTTATTTTAGTGTCAACAAAATCTCCAGAACCATAAAAAGGCTTTAGCAAATTTACATGACACACTCTAGTCTTCTTTCTCCGATCTGGTGTATTAATCAAATAGTTAAGATCAGAAATTTGACGAGCAACAGTATATGGACCTACAAACTTGGCCTGAAACGGTGATCCCACAATAGGCAAGAGAGCAAGAACTTGATCACCCAATTGAAATGAACGCAATTCAGAACGACGATCAAAAAGTCGTTTCATTCGATCTTGTGCTTTACTCAAAGATGCTTTTGCCAATTGACAGGCTTCAAAAATTCATCTGCGAAAATCACTCAAATATGCTAAAATATTTTTTGGTGGATCAACCTTTTTCCAATCTGCAGTCAAAATAGATAAAGGACCACGCACCTCATGACCAAAAACAAGGTCATTCGGACTAAATCCAGTACTCTCCTGAGCGGCTTCTCGAGCTGACATCATTAACCAAGGTAGCCCAGCTTCCCAATCCTGATTCATCTGAACACAGTAAGATCTTAGTAAAGACTTCAATGTTTGGTGAAATCTTTCCAGTGCTCCCTGACTCTGAGCATGATAAGCACTGGAAAGATTATGTTGAATATGAAGCTGTTTCAAAACTTGACCAAACAAGTTGGAAGTAAAATTACTCCCCTGATCAGACTGAATAACTCGTGGTATTCCGAACACTGATATAAATTGAGTCAGTGCTTTTACAACTAACCTTGCGGTTAGCGAACGTAATGGGTACACAGCTGGATATCTAGTCACCTGGCACATAACCGTAAGCAAATATTCATTCCCCGCTTTTGACCGAGGTAATGGCCCAACACAATCCACAATAAGATGTTCAAAGGGTTGACTAACAGCAGGAATTGGATACAGAGGGGCAGGTTTCATAGACTGATTCAGTTTTCCAGTAAGCTGACATGTTCGACACGATTTAATATACTTCGATATATCACGCTTCAATTTTGGCCAAAAGAAATGTTTCAAAAACAATTTGTAAGTCTTTTTCACTCCCAAATGTCCAGATGTGTCATGTGCCGTTTTTAAAACAAGTTGACGGAGAGTCTGAGGGACTACAATTTGTAGAACCGGATCACCAATTACAAATTCTCCTTGTGGCACCCACTTTCGGACCAACACATCTTCCTCTAGATAATACCCTGAAGGAAGATTTACGATTGTGTCATAAGGGACAACTCGATCAAACAATTCAATAAGTGTAACGTCAGTCTTTTGTCCTTTAATCAGGTCATCACGTGACACAGACAAAAGGGAAGGGATTTCTAGAGGTGCCCTCAACATCTCTTTAGTTTCAGATGTAACATCAGCAGGTATTTTACTCATAGACCTGGCAATCACACATGTCGGAAGCCCATTCAAAGAACAGGTAGAAATGTCATCACTCATGTCAAAAGTTGACCCAGATGGTGTGACGACCAAATTTGGTGAAACATTCTGCCAAACGCGTTCACCAGCCAAATCATTTCCCAGGATTACCTGTACTCCGTCCACAGGCAAGCAGGAACGCACAGCAACTTCCACTTCTCCCTGGATCAAATCAGAATGCAAAACAATTTTATGTAAGGGAACAGATATCACATTCAGACCAATTCCCCTAATCAACACATTGTTCCCAGTATAAGAGTCATTTGAAAAAGAAAGGATAGACTCTAGGACAAATGTTTCTGATGATCCGGTGTCACGGAGAATTTTGACTGGTATATCTTCCGTAGAATTTACCAATCTGACAGAACCATCTGTAACAAATGGAGAAAACGTTGAAATATGTGACAAGGAACTCTTTTGCACATTTACTTCTGAGGTAGTCACCGCCAAAACAACAGGTTTCATTGAAGACGACTTAGATTTCAACAGCGGACACTCATTCTTCCAGTGACCAAACTCATGACAATAATTGCAGATGTTTTCTCTATCATTTCCTCCAACAAAGCCAAAACGCTGTTTGTCAGGTATACCCCCCAACATTTTTGGAGATCTATTAAAATCATGCCACAATTCTCTCTTAAAATATTCTCCAGCATTTTTGTAGCCAAAAGAGGTTTTATGAATCAGAGAAAATTCATCGGCCATAACAGCGCCCTCATATGCTGTGTCGGGTTTACGCTCACTAATATATGTTGCTACACGTTGCGACACAGAGTTTTTAAACTGTTCAAGCAAGATCAACTCCTTCAAATCGTCTAACGTATTCACGTCAGAAGCTGTACACCAACGATTGAAATGAACCGAAATATCATGCACAAACTCAACATGCGTTTGATTATCAGTTTTCTTCCAAGACCTAAATTTTTGTCTATAGGCCTCTGGGACCAACTCGTATGCCCTTAATACTGCATTCTTAACAGTCAAATAGTCCTTAGCATCTTCCACACTAAGAGACAAATATGATTCTTGAGCTTTTCCCGTAAAAAATGACTGTAACATAAGCGTACATTCCTCATCTGTCCAATTTCGTGCTTTTGCCACGCGTTCAAACAACAAAAAGAACCGTTCAACATCTTTCTCATCAAATCTAGGGATCAATCTCATATTAGTCACTACATCAAATTTACACGAAGCCAAATCACGATCTACTCCTCCCGTTAAATGAAGTTTACCGTCTCTTATCAGATCTAACCGGTAACGTTCAAGATCAAGCTGCTGTTGTTGTAACTGTAGTTTAGACATCTCAACGCGATTTTGTGCTTCTACCATTTCTTTTTTCGTTTCTGTTTGAATTAACAACAGTTGTTTTTGTTATTCAAATGTTAGCTGAGACATTGATGCCGCACTAACAAAAACTGAAGCATCTTCCAAGGATTGAGACGCCAAAACTCCGCGTTCAGATAAATCAGTCTTAATCATAGATTTAATACTATCTTTTTGACGTTTATCTTGACTTGACAAACTAATTTTGTAATGAGTTGCAAGTTCTACTAGTTGGTCTTTAGTAAAAATATCCAACAGATCTTCAGACGGAGCACTAATAAATTCCTCAACCTTTAAATCCATGGTAAAAGACGTACGGCTCCTTAATTTCCATACAAAAACATATACATTTGAGGGGGTAGAAATTGGATAAACAATTCCCTCTAACTATATTTCCGAACTATCTAAACTTATCCCTAATCTTCATACAGTTACTTGCAGTGGGTTTTTATACACTGTAAACCAGTGTCTGAAATGGCAACCAATTAACAAGTCACCATTACAAAACACGGACATGTTCCCGAGACAACTGCTCTAGCTGCTTTCACCGTACAAACAAAACAAACTAAAATAAAAAAAAGATCGGAGCATCCCGTTAAGGATACCCCGCTAAACCTGAACAGGGAAAAGCATACCCAACAAGAACCAACCCCCCTCAAACATACAAATATAATCAATACTTACCGAAACCAACCTCCCGTGAAATAGGCCAAAAAAACAAACCAATCACTATAATCCTCCACGAAATTTAAAAAAAAAAAAATACACATTTAACGAATTAATCATCGGATTAAAAAAATTAATTATTTAACCAAACAAACAAAGTTACGGACGAGCCCCCACATTTGTCACGACCGGCTCAAAGCCGTGGCAAATGAAATGGAGGACACAGTGATTGGATTGCTAAAAAAAAGCTTTTATTAACATAAATGTTAGAACACATAAAAAACAAGAAAACATGGTCATCTGTAATGTCTGCCAGGTGCATGGATGTAAATGTATCAGCCACAGAAAACAAAAATACTAAACCAAATATCAAAACAGAGCCCAACTCAAACACAAAGTAACCAGGAAAAAGACCTCCCCTCTACACTAGCCAGCCTAAACTTTTATAGAGGGATGAACAGGTGGACATCATTCCCGTGATGAGTCTCCTAGCCACACCCACCAGCCCGCCATAGCAAGAAGAATAGAGAGACTCGTCACACATTGAGGACCCCTAGGAGAAACATTCCTCAGCAGAAACAAAATTTTGTGTAGGAAAGGGGAGGGGGAGAAGGAAGCAGATGTAGAAGGTCAACAATAAAGCAATTTGCATTCAGTGAGGTGTGGTGTTTGAGACAGGGATGCTAACTTTTTAAGATGATTCTTATGTTGATTATCTCTGAAATTATTTGTTTTCTCAGCAAGCGACGCTCACTGGGCCCAAACTTTTGGGCACCTTTGCTTACAGAGTGGTCATTATTTCCTTCATATATTGCAAAAATACAATTCATGTATTTAGGAGTTAAACTATCTTAAAGAGAAAAAAATGACTAAGTGCACCTTTAAAAATATAGCTTGACTCTGAATAACGGTGTTATGGAAATTGAGTCAAATGTAGTCCAATGCATCTTGAAGTCCAAATGCACTCGAAAGAATATCTCTTTTGACTTGTTTCAATCATGGACAGTGGTTCCACATGTTTTAAGTGGGTTTTCTTAGCTTAAAATGACTATGTAATCTCAACACTGTAGAAAGAACCTAGCTGAATTGGGTATACACAACAAAATTAGAGGCATCAATGTTGCTCAAATAAATGTCTTATCTTTCTTTATTCGGTAACTAATTAAAGTTAATGTTAACATACTAAATACATGATGGTTGGAAGCACTACAGACTAACTAGCTGTGCAGTGTGTAAACCTCACTACCCTGGCATCAAGAGGTGCACTAGCGATATACACTAGAGGCTGTAGCCTCCTCGTTAGCGCGCCGGACTCCTCTGCCGGAAACTCAGGTTCGAATCCCGCTCTGAGCTGGCGAGCAGGACCGGTTACACTATGGTTAGAATAACATTTGCTCAATGAAGTAAGCAATCAATTTCAAGTGTGAAATTTACCTGTCCTCATCATTAACTTAAGCTCCACTCCTCAACATAATGATAACCCCCCAAAACTCCAACATACCATAAACTCTTCTAAATCTCAACATAAAAAAATAAACAATAGCAAATATCCCCTTTTTATTTATCTTGCACAAAAACACATAAAATTACACTTAATTTTAATATTTACACTCCCTATCAAGGGAAATGGAAATCCCCAACCCAGTTTCATCAATGCTACATTAACAACACAAAAAGTATTAATGTAGTCCCAACTCAAATGTATTAAGTAAACTTCCATTTTACAAACTTAAATGGATAGAACACAATTAAATCAAGGTGTGACTAAATGTTCTAGAAATATGTTGCTGTAGCTAATCATAATTAAGTAAATTGAACAAGCAGCAAACATCTTTTTTTGAGTGCATGCATATGAAAATGCTAGTGATCAAGTTTTTTTTTTAATTTTTGAGAAACATACTTTAACAATGACATAAAGGATAACAAATCATGCAATGATATGTGACTGTGACTCCCATGTATTAGAGTCACTGTAATTACAGGTGATAAATCCATAATTATCTTTCTTTCTTTTTTATCCTGTTTTCAAACTAAATTACCCTACTATAATAGACAAGCAACAGTTGTCGAGTTACAGTATACATTATTTCTTTAATTCATCAGCTTCCTGTATGTGTTTGTATGAAGGATGTACAGTATAGTGTGTTTGTCCTGGCAGAGACATTTTGTCAAGCCATTAATCTCTTGGAATGCCAGTTGACTATTCCTGTGCCCTTGAAGGAACTATAAGGTGGGGTCATCTGAGTCCTGGAGTGCTGTTTTGAAGTGTATATTATTAGCTTTGACAGCTTAGGTAATTCATAGCTTATGTATAGAGGTAGACCGATATATTGGTTTTAGTGATTAATCGGTGCCAGTAGTTGCATTTTGGGGCAGTCAGATATCTGCAAAAATCTATGCTGATAGTTGCAGATAATTATAATTTTTTTATATACGTACAATATAACAACAGCCTCTAGAAGTGAAATAAAAACAATCACAGACACCTTGTGGGGATTTGTTATATCTACTTAATCTACTTAAATCTATTTAATCAATTACAATATTCATCCATATTGTTATCCTTTAATGCATATTTTGTTATTTTTATTAGATAAATCAACAAGTGTTCTAAATTAAAGAGAGCATTCAAAGAAAATGTGAATATATAGAAACGTGCCCCATGGCACATACATTGTGTTTCCAACTTTCTTGTTAATAATAATAAAAATCCTCATATTGTTATATATAAAATCCTCAGTCTGGTGAATATAGGCTATAAAAGCTTTATTTTGGTAAATACTTAAATATAGAGTATTCTAACTATTCTAAAATTCTCAGTCATTTCAAAATAAAAGTCCCAAAATAAGTAAGTATATTTTTGCTTGTTTTACATAAAAAGTCATAATTTTTTTCCTGGTAATTATTGGGATTTTGGTTGACTGAATCTGAAATTTTGTTAATTTTGGACTCTTGTAGCTTCTGTCACAGTATGGAAATACTAAGATTTTTTTTAAACATTCTATAAATCGATTATAAAAACTATCGACCGATTAATCGGTTATCGGCCAATTCGACCACCTTAGTTATTGTATCGGCAAAATCCACTATCGGTAGACCTCTAATTATCCACGCTGACCGTCTAGGTCTTCTGATGTGTAATAATAAAGGCCTGTAGGGGCACGCTGATGTGAAATCACTTGAGTTAGAGAGAGACGAGATGAAGAGATAAATGGGAAAACAGCAAAAGTGCATCAAAGTGTAGATTATGTTGTAGTGTATTTTGTTCCATAAACAGCATGACCAAAGAAAAATGTCTCTATTAGAGTCAACTTGACACCTTGGTCTGAAGAGATATTGAGCTTTCTTGGGGGAAAGTTGACATGCAATTAACTGATAAAAAAAAATAAAAAAATAAAAGTAACCTAAAAAATGTTGCTTCAAGTAAAAAAGTTTAACCATGGTAATTTACCATTACTGAATCCAACTAAATGAATTAGGTTACACAAACAAAACTTAATTTAATTGTTAAATCGGGTAGAAATACCTCAATAAGGAATCAATAGCAGTTAACCACTTTTTACAGTGAACTTTTGAGATGTTGACATGTGTTGTGGTGTGACATGCAATACTTTAGTTTAAAATGTTTTAATTATTTTAACAGCATTTTGCTTTGATACAATAATTAATATTCATGCAGTTTTTTTATTAGCATATTAGCCTATTGTAATTGAAAAACTATAATGGGATAATTGTACTTTCAAAAGTGTATTTGTAAACTGCAAGACCATTTAAAATGAACTACTGAAGGCATAAAGATGATTACAAATGGTGAAAAATGTTTGAGAAATGGTGACCAATCACATCACCTGACATTTTCATTCTTGGATTCATATGATATAATTTTAACTTTAAATGTGAATATTTATTAGAAAGTGTAACAAGATGTGCCAACTACCCTTTTACTGATTATTGTAACAAAATATATTCATGATTGTAATTTCTATTTGAAAGTGAAGAATTCACCTAAAATGGAAATTCACATTTACGAAAACAGTTATACACAATTTTTTGTATTTTATTTTTTTATCCCATTTTCTCCCAATTTGTAATGCTCAATTCCCACTACTTAGTAGTTCCTCGTGGTGGCACGGTTACTCACCTCAATCCGGGTGGCAGAGGACAAGTCTCAGTTAGCTCTGCTTCTCATCTCAACACGTGGGTCATTGTACATGACACTGCAGAGACTCCCAGCATGTGGAGGCTCATGCTATTCTCCGCGAACCATGCACAACTTACCACATGCCCCATTGATAGCGAGAACCACTAATTGTGACCACGAGGATGTTGCCTCATGTGACTCTACCCTCCCTAGCAACCAGGCCAATTTGGTTGCTTAGGAGACCTGATTGGAGTCACTCAGCACACCCTGGATTTGAACTCATGTCTCCAGAGGTGGTAGTCAGCTTCAATACACGCTGAGCTACACGGGCCCCATTGTTTTACACAATTAAGTACAAACTACCTAAAAAAATAAAGTTAAATATCATTTTCATTCTTTAGACCAAGTGATGTTTCAGTATACAGAAATAAATAATAGCAATACTAATATATATATATAGGATATCAAGATGGCGCCGAGTATGGCTGCTGCGTCGCGAGCTCCGACACAACACTGCATTGTTTTGTTTACAGTTTTTTTGTTTTTTTGTCTTGGATGTTGTCTGCCTTATTGTATATGACAGACAAACGCCTTTGGACATCGGTTCTACAATTACACACCAAAAACCGGTCTTTAAATTCCTCAATGCCGACCCGCTGTTTACAAACACGCCAGCGGAGCCCTTTGTCTGGGCTGCCCGGCCGCAAAAACGCAGAAGGAAAAGGGGAAAAAGAGCCGGTGTTCTCATCAGAGTAAGACGTCGCGCAAATCGACCCACACTACCCAGTATACTACTGGCAAATGTTCAGTCTCTGGACAACAAGCTCTGCGAGCTGAGAGCACGGATCTCATTCCAACGAGAGACGAGATATTGCTGTTTTAACTGCCTTACAGAAACCTGGCTGGCTGCGGAGATTCCAGACTCGGCCATCGAACTTGCGGGGTTCTCCGTGCACCGAGCGGACAGAGCGAAAGACCTCTCAGGTAAAAGCAGATGAGGTGGTGTATGTTTTATGATCAACAAATCATGGTGTGATCAGAGGAACATACATTTTATCAAGTCTTTCTTCTCTCCTGATCTGGAATATCTCATGCTTCTGTGTCGACCATTCTGGCTACCGAGGGAATTCACAGCGGTCATTATCACAGCTGTGTACATCCCCTCACAAGCCGACACAGACCAGGCACTCAGGGAACTGTATGGGAGTATAAGTGAGCTGGAAACTGCGCACCTTGAGGCCACGTTCATTGTTACCGGGGACTTTAACAAAGCCAATTAAAACAATTGCTCCAAAATACCACCAACACATCAATTTCAACACACGAGGGGACCGGGTTTTGGATCATTGCTATTCTCCTTTCCGAAATGCATACAAATCCCTCCCCCGCCCATCATTTGGCAAATCAGACCACTCTTCCATTCTGCTTCTGCCCGCTTACAGAAACTGAAACGGGAAACACCCACCCTCAGAACGATCCAGTGCTGGTCGGACCAATCAGACGCTGCGCTACTACACTGTTTTGATCACACGGATGTTCCGGTCCGCCTCTGATGACGACATCGAGGTTTACACTGATAGCGTAACGTGTTTCATCAGGAAGTGCGTAGAGGACGTTGTGCCAACAAAAACAATACGGATCTACCCCAGCGAGAAACCATGGGTTAATGGCGATGTTTGCACGGTACTTAATGCGCGGACCTCCGCTTTTAATTCTGGGAATGCGGAGGAGCATAAACAAGCCAGTTATGCCCTCCGTAACTCTATCAGAGCAGCCAAACGCCAGTACAGGCACAAAATTGAAGGACAGTTCAACACCACCGACTCTATAAGTATGTGGCAGGGAATTAACATCATCACGGACTACAAATGGAATAAAAACTCCACTGTGAACACTGCTGCATCTCTCCCGGATGAGCTTAATACGTTTTATTCTCGTTTCGGGGAAAATATCCACACTCGCGGAGAGAGCACTCGCGGCAGACTGCACAGAGGTTGGTTCACTCTCCGTCTCTGTTGCAGATGTAACCCGATCCTTCCGACGGGTGAACATCCGTAAAGCCGCGGGTCCAAACGGCATTCCGAGCCACGTCATCAGAGTGGCTGGTGTTTTTACGGACATTTTCAACCTGTCCCTCTCCCTGTTTGCAGTCCCACATGCTTCAAAACGTCAACCATTGTGTCTGTTCCAAAGAAAGCCAAAATCACTTGCTTAAATGACTGGCGTCATGTTGCTCTGACCCCCATCATCAGCAAATGCTTTGAGAGGCTAATCAGAGATTACATCTGCTCTGTTCTGCCCACCTCTTTGGACCCATTCCAGTTTGCCTACTGCAACAGCCACTCCACCGATGATGCCATTGCATCTACAATACACACTGCTCTCTCCCATCTGGAAAAAAGGAACACATATGAGAGAATGCTGTTTGTAGACTACAGCTTAGCATTCAACACCATAGAGCCCTCCAAGCTAGATGAGAAACTCCAGAATCTGGGCTTAAACAGCTCGCTGTGCAGCTGGATCCTGGACTTCCTGTCAGGCAAACATCAGGTGGTTAGAATGGGCAGCAACATCTCCTCATCACTGACCCTCAACACTGGAGCCCCGCAAAGCTGTGTTCTCAGCCCACTCCTGTATTCCCAATACACACATGACTGTGTGGCAACACATAGCTCAAATGCCATCATTAAGTTTGCTGACGATACAACGATGTTATATTTGATCACTGACAATGAATAAACAGCCTACAGAGAGGAGGTGCACACTCTGATATGGTGGTGTCAGGAGCACAACCTCTCCCTCAACGTCAGTAAAACCAAGGAGCTTGTAGTGGACTTTAGGAAGATAGACAGAGAACACAGCCCCATCACCATTAATGGAGCACCGGTGGAGAGAGTCAGCAGCTTCAAGTTCCTCGGTGTCCACATTACTGAGGAACTTACATGGTCCGTCCACACTGAGGCCGCTGTGAAGAAGCACCACATCCTCACACGGTTTTATACCAGTATTGTAAGGAGCATCCTGACTGGCTGCATCACCGCCTGGTACGGCAATAGCACCACCCACAACCGCAAAGCCCTGCAAAGTGTGGTGCGAACTGCCAGACACATCATCGGAGGTGAGCTTCCCTCCCTCCAGGCGGTGTGTGAAAAAAGCTCAGAGGAACATCAGAGACTCCAGCCACCCGAGTCATGAGTTTTTTTTTTATATACTTTTTACTTATTTTTTTATTGTATGTATATTCTATATTGTGTGCATTGTTTACTGTACATTGTATATTATTATTGTTGTGTAAGTATGTGTACATTTGATATGTAAATTGTGTTGTGCAAATATGTTGGTTCTTGTAATTGTATATGTCTCATCACTGTCATGACTGCTATGTTGCTCGGAACTGCACACAAGACTTTCACCTACTGTTGCACTTGTGTACATGGTAGTCTGACAATAAAGTGATTTGATTTGATTTGATATGTATACATTGTATAGAATTGCAGGAAAAGCCTGCAATTATGGTACAGTAGGCCTTTAATTTCTCTTCCTGCCAGGCAACCCTGCAGAAAATTTGTCACCTAAGCCAACAACAGTCCTTCCTGGCAGGTGTTCGCACAGCCACAAGGCCGTAAAGCTCCACTGTCCTTATGCATTCCTTATGAACCATCATCTGCAGTAAATATTTCACAATCCTGCTGACTTGCTGTGGCATTGATGCTCCATCTGCAGATGCCTGGGTGTCACATTTGGAGAGAGAAATGCGATTATGCTTCACAGCGTCAGCTGGTGACACTCGACAGCAAGAGAGAGCTGTGAGATTCCGGATGTGTGAGGGAAGTTTGTGAGATATGTGTGTGTGCCCAGCTTGTGTAAGAAGCATTACTGAATCATTTTGTGAAATGTGTGTTCATGTATGTTACTATTTTTTGGAACCCATAGAGCATAGCTGTGTATCGATTTATTCAATAAGCACTATGAGCATTGTTGCTTGGTGGCCAGATATTGAAACAGATAACATAAAAACAAATCCTTAAACATGATGGAGAACAAAATTATGTACAAGTTTAGATTGTGGAGATTAAATTTTGAATGGCCATAGAAGTATTAAAACATGGATATTTATATTTATGCATTTGGCAGATGTTTGTTTTTTTCTCCATAGTGCATTCAAGTAATACATTTTTATCATTTTGTGTGTTCCCTGGGAAACACATGACCTTGGCGTTGCTAGTGCAGTTCTCTAACAGTTACAGAGACACTATTAATAATAATTTAATAGCTTATTTTTAATAAATAAAGGTACACTACTTGATATTTTTAATTGAATTTGTCTTTACAAATAAACAATGAACCATTAATGAGCCAGTGTATAAAAAATAAAAAAATCTTTGTTCAAAACTGATTTCTTGTGCTACCCCGGGTCCAGGACTGGACTGGTAATCTGTCATACCGGGCATGTTCCTGGTGGGTCGACACACTTTGGGGACGATCAGGGCCGGAATGGCCATGGGCGGCAAAACGTGCCGAATGTGCCGCGATAAGCAAAACTGAGCCGCCATGTTATGCAGTACAGACCACAAAATGTAGCCGCGATATGCAGTAAAGGACAGTGAACAATCTAGCTAAAGACACAACTAAATTGTGTTGGAAAAAAATTACCAAAATTTGTTCATTCTATGGTGAAAATGTCCATTCTGTTTTTAAATTTTCAAAAACATCTAATAAGTAAATCCCCAATCCCCATATAATAACTAATATCAGTTATCAGCAAAAATGCCTCCAACTTTCCATACGGTACACATGTAGAATAAAATAAAAATGTCTGAATGTACTCAAACATGAATGATGTTGATTGATATATTAATATTCTTAAAGTAGACAACAATCTCTTAAATACGCCCCAGGAAACAATTAGCTAAAAAAAAAAAAATTCTCAGATCTCATGCAATAGATAATTTTTCATGGCCTACCCACCCAAAAGTTGAAATTCAGTTATTATTTATATATTATTATAAACCAACAATTATTCATTGTTGTCCAGTTTTTCATTATAATACAGTATGATAGAGTATTATTATTATTACTTTGAGGATTTGTTGTATAAAACTAATATATACTGTATTTCTGTCTTATTTACTTTCACCTGGAGCATATATTCTTATGCTGCAGTGTATTGTTCATCATGTTGCAAAAGGCTGTATTTTATGTAACCGTCTAGGCAATATTCATAACAGTAAACATACAAGGCTTGACAGCCCCACAGCACACTAGAGCAGAAGGAAAAAAACATTGCCGTTTATCAAGCGCTGAAACTCTGCTTGGTGCAGAATAATCTGGAATAATTTTAAGCATTGTAACAGTCACCCATTTGCAACCTGAACTTGTTCAAAACATAAAATCTTTGTGATGACTGCACTAAAAACAAGATAGACACAGTGCAACGATTGAAACAGAACACAGGTGTCTCGATTTACGTTTTTGAGCCCTGAAGTTATTTTTAACTTGACAGTATCTCAAAATTTGCCGGTCCTGCACGAGACACTGAAGAAACAACAAGACATGGTGCAGCAGGCAAGACATGGTCATGGATGGTCAAGGATGTTCATCCAGCATGAGTTTACAAAGGAAAACAATGGAAAGAGCAGATGCACGCAAAAATGCATTTGGTGTGAACAGACCCTAACTCATAGGTGAAACAAGTTCTGAAGTCCTGTATATTTCTTTCATAAATTACAGACCTGAACCCAAAGTCCTACTTTAAAAAGGAACCCGAACCTGGTGGACCACTAACGTGAACCACTCTAAAAGCGCTGACAATAGGGCATTTGCGCATATACCCAGAATATAATGTCAACCTTAATGCAGATTTTGCTGAGCTTTCCTACCAGGCAGGCCCCCTATACATTTTTCTGAAATTTGTTCGTTTGTTAGCATTCTTGTCTGTCCTAGTTCCAGTCCTATTCCTGTTTCTGGTCAGTCTTAGTTATTTGTTTATATTCTGGTTTATCTTTCATTTTGTTTTTCTGTCCCTTGTGAATGTTTTTGTGTTCCCTGTTTATTTAATAAATGTATTTTATTCAACTCATTCCTGTGGATGGTTCCTCCTTTCTGCATACAACAGAATGATTCGACAACTAATGGACCCAGCAGGAATTCATTTATTTATTTTTTTTCTGATTCTCTGGTTTGCCAAAACTGAAAAGCTCTTTGGTCTCCATCAGGGGAACCAGCCGGTGAGGGAGTATTCGATGGAATTTCTAACACTGGCTTCGGGTTTGGGTTTCAACCAGAAGTGCCTCATTGATCTCTTTGTGATTGTACTCTGGTTGAGCCCATCAAGTCTTGTATTCCTTTTGGGGTGAAAAGTCTTAATTTGTGTTCTGCGGAAGAAAGTCATACACATCCAGGATGGCATGAGGGTGAGTAAATGATGAGTAAATTTCATTTTTGAGGGAATTATTCCTTTATGTGCGTGATGTAGCCCATGTACCAAATAACTTTTCCAATTTCTACTCTACGTCCTTTATTGTGCAGGACATGATGTGCCAAGTGATCCTGTTTATTTTGCATTTTTTTGCATTCCTTGCATGAGAAATTTTGACCATACTCATAAGCTGATTTGTAAAGAGATTTAGATTGGCAAGGAAGAGGCGAGAACCGGCTTGACGATATAAATAATATTTTAATGAAAAACTTAAACAAAAGACACAAATACACACATGACGGACATGTCCGTAAACGATTTCACTCTCCCGTACCACCATCCGCAATCGCCCTTTATCCCTCTTCGAGGCTCAGTTAGCCCGATAAGGGACCGGGTGTGTATAATCACGACCCGGCCCTGACCCTCCACCCTGTCACATAATTTTAATGTAATTGTTTTATACATTGCGATTTAAAATTGTTGATCAGTGTATTGAAAATAACTTTTTAATCTTCATTTTTGTTACCATGTCTCCCTTTTATTTTTTGGAATCAGATTAATGTATTGTTTATTAGGGATGGGCATTCATCAATAATTTGGTATTCGAATATTTAAGAACATAAAAAACGAATATTTGAATATTCTATTATTTAATTGATGGTAATTAATGAGAAAGAGACGTTGTATAAGGATTTTTTTTTTTTTACCATTAAAAAAACAAGCTTCAAATTGTATTCAAAACAAGCTTCTCATGTCCTGTGTTTTTAAAAAAATATTTAAACAAGCAATGCGTGAAAACAAAAAAAATTATAGAATGAAAGCATTTGAGCTCAAACAAAGTGAAGAAAAGGAAACCGCTAATGAAGTAGACTGACGCAGTAAACATACAGGATATAAACACTTGACATATAATAGGTATGTTTATATTGTACCTAATTTTTTTGTTGAGAGAAACTTCGAGTTACTTAACTGTAACCCCTGTTCCCTGATAAAAGTGGAACGAGATGCTGCGCTAATTTAGCGCTTTACTTTAGGTGTGACCAGCTGTGCATATGTGTGCAACATGTCAATGAAATTGACCAGAATTTATAGCCTCTGCTCGTGACATCATTGGATGCACCTGTAGCAGGGCTATAAATAGATGCATCACAGGTGCATCGTCAGGTATTTTGTCTGAAGAGCAGTCCTGGGGCATCCCTGTTCGGCAATGAAGTGCAGCATCTCGTTCCGCTTTTATCAGGGAACAGGGGTTACAATTAAGTAACCCGGGACGTTCCCTGTCAAAAAGCTACACTTTGATGCTGCGCTGATTAAGCGCTTTGGGAACGAGAATACCCTCGCCGCCGCACTGTGGATGTCCGAATCCCTTACGATTGTGTAGTTGTGCTCACAAGAGCGCGAGAGGTCTTGGCCATGAGCTTTTGATGTTGACTCAAGGACATAAGAGTCTGAGTGGCATGAACATCCAAACAATAAAATCTTATGAATGTGTGTGGAGAGGACCAGCGTGCTGCATCACAAACATGCTGCAGAGGGACACCTCTAGACAAGGCTTTAGAGGAGTCGACCCCTCTGGTAGAGTGAGCCCTGATACCTACTGGCAAAGCTTGACCGCGCACCTTGTAGGCCAGGGCAATATCGTCCCTCGCCCAATGCGACATAATCTGCTTGGTGGCGGCCTCCCCCCTGTTGCGGCCCCAATGGCAAACGAATAGTTGCCCTGACTTACGCCACTGGCTAGTGTGGTAGACATAAGTCTGAAGGTCATGGATTGGACAAAGTCTGTGAAGTCTATCCTGCTCCGGCATTGTTAACGGCGGGGAGTTGTAGGCTTCAAGAGTGACCGGAAGAAAGGAACCACAGGCAAGTAGTAAGGATAAGGTTGCAATATTGCTTTAGCCATTCCTGGGGCAAAATCTAAGCAGGGTGGCAAGACAGACAGAGCCTGTAGATCCCCAATTCTTTTTAGAGAAGTAATTGCCATAAGAAAAAACATCTTGAGAGTCAGAAGTTTTATCAGACGCTGACTCTAGAGGTTTGAAGGGGGTCTCAACCAGACCCTCAAGGACAACTGCTAAGTCCCATGAAGGGATCCTGGTCCTAGCAGGAGGTGTCAGTCAAATGGCTCCATGGACAAAGTGAGCGAGCAGAGGATGTCTCCCCAACGGCACCCCATCAATCAAGGCATGGCAAGCCGATAGAGCATCCACGTAAACCCTGAGAGTGGCGGTGCTTGTGCCTGCTAACAATTTTTCCTGCAGAAAGTCCAGAACTGAAGAAATCTGGCAGTTAACTGGATTTGCATTATGTGCACTGCGCCATCTTTCAAAGACACCCCATTTAATGATGCACTTTGAATGGTCTCGATAACTTCAGTTGAAAAACCAGTGTCCCTCAGTTGGTACCCTTCAGGGGCAAAACATGAAGGCTCCACAGCTCAGGCCAGGGATGAAAAATTGTCCCCTGCACCTGAGACAGAAGGACCCTCCTATCTGGAATCGCCCAATGCAAGCCATCGAGGAGAGACATTATCTCCGAGAACCATACCCTGTTCGGCCAGCGTGGAGCTATCAGTAAGAGGCAAGACCCTTGCTGGCGAACTCTGGCCAAGACTCCTGGGAGCAGAGAAACTGGATTAAACACATACAGGCGCATTCTGGGCCATGAATGTGCCATTGCGTCCAGACCCAGGGGGGCTGGGTGACTTAGAGAGAATATCTATAAGGGACATTGTGCTGTCTGTTGGGAGGCGAAGAGGTCTACTACATTTACATTTATGCATTTGGCAGACGCTTTTATCCAAAGCGACTTACAGTGCACTTATTACAGGGACAATCCCCCCGGAGCAACCTGGAGTTAAGTGACTTGCTCAAGGGCACAATGGTGGTGGCCGTGGGGTTTTGAACCAGCGACCTTATGATTAACAGCCCTGTGCTCTAGCCACTACGCCACCACCATCTACTTCCGCTCTGTAAAATCTCACCCAGATTTGTTCCACTACCTCGGTGTGGAGTTTCCACTTCCACTCCCACGTCAGTATTTTCTGTCTGGACAGTAAATCTGCTCCCCCATTCAGGCATCCAGGCATATAAACTGCTCTGATTGACAGGAGCTTGCCCTGGGCCCCAAGGAGAAACTGCCGTGCCAGTCTGTTGAGCTGGCGTGAACCTAGACCTCCTTGATGGTTTATGTAAGAGACTACTGCTGTGTTGTCCACACGCACCAGGACATGGCAGCCTCTCAAATACTGGAGGAAGTATTTCAGAGCCAGAAATACCACCATCAAATCGAGGCAGTTGATGGGCCAATCAAGCTCATGACCCTCCCATTCCCCTTGAGCTGGACAACCACTTAAGACCGTACCCCAGCCCATCAGGGAGGCGTCTGTCATTAGCAAATTGCGATGGCAAGACACACCTAAAGTGGAACCCAAAGTGAGGAACCGGGGTCTGAGGAACAAAGTGAGGAACCGGGCGCATAACCCTTATCTGCCTTAGGGGACTGGCCCTTGGATGAAACCCCCTGGCTTTGAGCTACAACTGCAACGGTCTCATGTGCAGAAGGCACTGATGAACAGTGCAACCTTGGCCTAGCCTGACATTGCTCAGGGTGTTCTGAATGGACACGATTTGAGCGGGAGACAATTGTGCCCGCATCATGATCGAATTCCATACTAGGCCCAGATAGGTAATTTCCTGAGTGTGAGAGAGAATGCTCTTTTTGACATTGAGTCTCAGACCCAGAAAAACCAGGTGAGCTATGATGATATCCTTGTGCTGAACTGCCAATTCTTGTGACTGTGCTAGTATCAGCCAGTCGTCTATATAATTCAGAAAGTGGATGCCACGGAGTCGCAAAGGAGCCAGTGCTGCATCCATGCATTTCTTGAATGTGCAGGGTGATAGGGCTAGGCCAAATGGAAGAACCCGATATTGGAAAGCTTCACCCCCGAAAGCGAACCTCAGGAACTTCCTGTGTTGTGGCAGCGCATGAGCAACATGCTCTTCCCCCAAACACACAAAACAAAACTGGTGTGTGTCCATTTCAGCCATAGAGCGTAAACATGGGAACACACACATCGCTTTCCTTGTTTATCAGTCATTGTTTTTCTTCTTCTTTTTTATTAAAGAGAAAGAGATAGGTTTCTGCACACTGCCTAACAATTCTAACCCCTAACAGAGGAAAGTAGAAAGTTCTGACAGTTAAGAAGCACAACACACACAGAATTATCTGAAGACAAATGATCTGATGATGCACCTGTGATGCATCTATTTATAGCCCTGCTACAGGTGCATCCAATGATGTCACCAGCAGAGGCTATAAATTCTGGTCAATTTCATTGATGTGTTGCACACATATTCACAGCTGGTCACACATAAATTTGTCCCCAAAGCACTAAATCAGTGCAGCATCAAAGTGTAGCTTTTTGACAGGGAACAAGCATATCCACGTGCTCGGAAAAATATACTCATTTGTAAACACCAGTTTAAATGATTGAATGTCCCTTACCTCAGCTAGCAAAGTCTTTCTCAGATGCCATGTTTGTTGTTTACAGAAGCGTTGTGGGGTATACATTGCTACAGGGATGCTGCTTTCTGACGAGCAGAAAGAGTAAAGAGTAATGTGTACACTGCTTATCCAGGATATTTAAACAAGCACTCCGCTTTCTCACAGTAAGCCACATTCTCACAATAACCCTCTTTTTTGTTGTCCATGATCTGAACGTACTGACAGAACCATTTGCTCAACAAATGTGATCAATTATGAGAGTTTTGTGCTTCCTGTTTGTTTCAGTTGTCTATTAAAAGTATTTTATTTTACTCATTCCTGCGCTTGGGTCCTCCTTTCTGCTTAAGTTCCCTGACAAGTAGTTATGCCAAAACCTTTTTGAAAACATTACAAAAACATAGAATAGTGGTAAAGTTTTAAATTTGAGTATTTATCTTCCTGTTAAAGAAACAATGGTCACTCGTGGTCTTCCCAGTCATTATTAGCAACTTCTCACAGCTGATCTCCAGCAGTTATGGGAGATCTGTCGAGTCTTGCAGAATGATAACGACACATTTAAGAAACACATAGAAATCAATGTTTGTGATCTCGTATGACTAGCACACAGTAGAATCACTTCATTTTGCGTGTGTGTGTGGGTGTGCGTGTGTGTGTGTGTGTGTGCATGTGTGTGTGTGTGTGTGTATGTATGTGTGTGTGAAGAGAGTTAATCAATGCTTAAGGTAAATCAAGTTTCCATTTCTTGGAAGAAAAGTGAAGATGCTGCAGAGGTCAACAAAGATTGGACCATCCTCTCAACTCACTTGATATCCAATCTTCAGGAGTGGAATTGTGGTTTCAGCCTTCAGCCAGAGGCCATGGTCTGCTCTCTTTATGTGTCATCAGGTGTCATCACTGTCAGCATCTTGAGATCCTCACAGTTCAGCCACAACAATCTGTTAATGTCTCAGCCTTGTCTGTGTGAGTCAGGGGCCTGGGGCCTAAAGAGTGTGGCCCAGTTTACAGAGAGATTTTCCCACTCTTAAAACACTGATTGCCATTATCAAAGATGAAATTTCAGTGTAAAAATTAATGTTCATAAAAATAAAGAAATGCAGGCACAATATAATGTATGGAAATAGTTGTCCCAAAATACGAAGATTAGTTTTTAATAACCATATGCTTTTTGCCCCTTAATAAATAAGGTTATGGGTCATGTGTCTGATTCATTGGAAACACGTGTGATACAATTTTAATATGCAGAATATGTACATACTTCATGACTACAGTAAAATTATGTTTTTATATATAAATATTCTATTTGAGCTCACAATATTGCCATCACAACTTAAACTCATTAATGCACATAACTTTTATCAAGCAAACTATACATTTTCTATTCAACTAGTCAATAAACATTTTTATTAAATTTTTTGGTAGATATTTTTCTTTACTCTGAATGTTATTTAATCCTCTAAATTTAGACATACATTTATCAAAGTAGTATTTCTGGAGGCAATAAGACAATTTAATGTAACTTACTGTTCATTTTCATGTCGGGGCTTACATGAATTTGATGATTATTTAAAACATGTTGATAATTAAATGTTATATGATAAGATTATGAAAGTATTTAAGAAGTTGTCAAGGACATAGTGTAATTTATTTAATTAATCAATTTTATGGAGAATAAAAAAATATATATAATAAATACACCAATCAACAAAGATCAGTGGAATAGTTTTGTTATTATCTGACATTGGATATGTGTACAATAAATGTACTTAGGTTTCCACTTCTACCTAAATTCTTCTTTAAACCCAAGGGTGGCACTATTGCCTCGGCTTTCATAGTTTCACCCTCTTCATTTTCCACATTTACACAAAGTAGGACAGATGGCGTTTTAAATATGAAACATCAAATTGTAGTTCAGATTGTTCAGTCACAGTGTAAGTTGACATAGTGTCAGACAGACTTGTGATGTTAACATGTGGCAGATATCACTGTTCACCTACCAGATTGGAGAAAGAGAGAAAGACCAATGAAAAGGTGACTGCTGCAATTTTAAAAGAATATTTAATATAGCAAGCAATTTGGAATTTGTTTTTCAACTAATGAATATCAAACAGAAAACATTTTCCTCAATGTGAATAAATAGATTTTGTAAGTTTTTATGCATTTAGACTTTTAATTGAAACAAACATACATCATCTATGCCTATGGCATAAAATGCAAGATTTCAGAATGTAGTCATATTGCTTTGTTTATATATATTGTTGTTTTTCTGTTGTACCTCTACATTTTAAACCAATTATTTATTGATTTATTGTATTTCAATTACAGATCTTGCTCAGTTCTAAGACAAATCAAATGAATTTAGTTCACATAACAAACACAGCATTACAAATATGCATTGCTATAGTAACCATTGTGTTTATATTAATTATGTGTATGTCTTGCATGCTATGGCGGTGTTTGTGCATGTATTAAATGTGCTGTGTGTAAAGCTCAGCCAGCTGTACATGCTTATGCAGTTACATGGGTCAATACACAGTAGGTGGCAAACAATCCCCTTGAACAAGCCACCCGAATGAATGTGATTTTGGATGTGTGAGAAAATGCTATGACTGTGATGTATATACATGTGTGCATGTCAGAGTGTATGAAAGAAAGAAAGAAAGAAAGAAAGAAAGAAAGAAAGAAAGTCAATGTGATCAAACTTTCTCACAGAGACTGAAACAGACATGCCAAGCAAATACATTTGTACAAATCCTCATTGAGAATTATACGATTCAAGTGTGTGAAGCTGGAGCACTAAAGTTATACAGTAGATCTGTGATTCTGCATATGAATAAAACCAAAATTAATCTTCATTAAATACATTTGGAGAGGAATGTCAAAAAATCAAGTATTCAGAAAAATACAATTTCAATATGCTGCTGCATACTCGCATACCACCACCACATTGTAGCAGTGTTAATTCACCTATCATCAACTTGAACAAGCTGAAAACATGACTGTCATCAGAGCAGAAATAGCTGTCATCTGAAATTCATCCGGAGAGAACAAGAACGCAAAAAAAAAAAAAAAATGGCAGCAGTAGCGATATATCAGACAATAGAGAATAATGAGACGGTTTCTAAATCCCACGATATTTACTCCTGTATAAACTCACCGGAAGCCATCAAACATGCTCTTTGTCATCTGCTGCGCTATTAGCACTGCTGCGTACTTTATCACTTCACAAAGAATGATTGCACTTTGTCATCAACCACATACGCACATTACAAGAATCACTCATTTCTAATATGTCACCTCTCATATTAAAACAAGAGAGATTTGTGACAGGACGAGAAGGATTCTCCTTCAAAGAGAGAGCTCAGGGCAAAAAAGAGACTTCAAACACCTTAACATCTGTCATATGGTAGCTTAGAACTGAGCATTTAAGACATTTAAATAATTTCATCTTTAATTTCTATCCACTTCATATTATATCACATCTGGAAATTAGCAAAGTGGTGCCGGTCATAAACCAAAATGTTGTGGCAATTTAAATTACAAGCACTCCTCTTGGTCTCTGAAGAAATGATAGAACTGTTTGTTATGTTAGAATCTTTCAAGTCCCTGCTGAGATCCTTACTGCACATATGATTTAGATAATGGATTTTAGTTGCTTAGAGTAATGGAAGTAATGGAAGAGGTAGGATAAAAGGCCAATATCTGACATCACCTTGACCTTCAGAGTGAAACAATAATGAAGGCATCTAGTACTCCATTCATAGCCATTCTCCCAGGAACAATCCATAATACAAAACACAAATGCTGTGCCCCCAGGTTATGGGAGGCACATTATATATTATATGACTGGATCATAAGTAAAAACTTGCCCATTAACAAACTGCTTTGTTTATTACCAATGCAATGTTAACAGCATACGTGTACCAGCATACCACAGCACCCCACCTCCAGAGGGGCTTAAAGTCAGAGAGTCTGCATGGCTGTGGTACAAACTGTAAAAACTGGAGCATTCTCTTCCATATCACCCATTTCGTTAGTGATTAATTCTCCAGCCAAAAACAGTGTCTTCCTCCTGCATTAATTTCCTAAGTAATGTGACACCTTCATAGAGCGACAGGGCGAATGGGTCTAAAAGTGCCCGAATGCTGAATTCTTTCCTGCTATAAATCATTAGCCATTAGGGACCTGTGGGGCTTAAATGACTTAAACAAATGAACTTGTCTGATTTAATAAGACATTCAGTTACATCAATATGCTTCATGAAAGAATAAATTGGAGGAATTGAAAAAAAAAGAAATCGTAGTAGGAACACGGAGATTGCCCCATGCTTCACTGTTACCAACCCCTTGTACTAAGTGTAATTGATATCCATTTATGTTCACACATTTGCCAAGTACAATTTCAAGTTCAGATTATGACCTCAAAGGGCTGCAAGCTATTAAATTAAATAGGGAAATTGTTTTAAAAATGCATTGGTTAAAGACACAGGCTGTTTATCTAAAACACAAACTTGCCTAATATCAGTCCTCTAAAACTACAACCCCAATTCTGAAAAAGTTGGGACAGTATGAATAATTATATAAAAACAAAAAGGAGTGATTTGTAAATTTACAATGACCCTTTGTCAATTTGTAATGGATATCTTGAACATGGGCTTGGGATTACTTTAGTAAACCTTTATTAGTCAACACCAATCGCCGCTGTATCCACAGATGCAGGTTAAGACTTTACTATGCAAAGCAGAAGCCCTACATCAACACTGTCCAGAAGCGCTGCTGAATTCTCTGGGCTAGGTCTCATCTTAGATGGAAAGTAGAACAGTGGAACTGTGTTTTTTGGTCTGAAGAATCCACATTTCAAAAAGTTTTTGAAAAACAAATTCTTCATTGTATCCGGGCCGAAGAGGAATAGGGCCATCCAAGCTGTTATCAGCATCAGGTACAAAAGCCAGTGTCTGTATGGGCCAGGGGTTTGTCAGTGCCCATGGCATGAGTAACTCGCACATAAGTGAGAACACCATAAATGTAGACAGATATATAAAAATGTTGGAGCAACATATACTACTATCCAGCTCCGTCTTTTCCAGGGACATCCCTGAATTTTCAAGCAGGACATCTTCAAACAACATACTGCTCAGATTTCAAGTGCATGACTGTGTAAGCAGAGTGTGGGTGCTAGACTGGCCTGCCTGCAGTCCTGAACTGTCTCCACCTGACGCATTATGAAGCACAATATAACACAACAAACTTGTGTCTTCAGTGCCCAAATCCTTAATAAGTGTTATTAGAAGAAATGGTGATGTTTCACAGTGGTAAATACACAACTGTCCCAACTTGATTTGAAATTACTGTACATTTAAAAAAACTATTTAAAAAAAAAAAGGAAATTCAAAAGGAAAAACATAATATTATGTGTAGTTGAAGTGCTTTCAATGTAGCAAATGGTGAATATAATTTACAAATCACTCTAATTTACAAAATTCCAACTTTATCTGAATTGGGATTGTATGCATTCCTTATTAAAAAAAAAACTAAAAACTATAAACAGATACTGTAGTCCAGCAGCATAAATTAACTGTGTAATAGTTACAGTTCTTTATGTTCTTTAATAGTACCTTCTGTACGTGTTAGTATACTGTCAGACAGTGAGAGGCTCCCGAGGCAAGCTGCTGTACATTTGTCCTGCTGGGGAAACATGCTCTTACTTAGAGCTTAGGGGTGTGTGTGCATACATGTGAAATACATGCTGGTAACCATGGTGATGGTGAGGTGCTAAGGCTCATTAGAGGAACACATACAGAAGGTAGCAGGAACTGTGGACTGTCTGTGTGTGTGTGTGTGTGTGTGTGTGTGTGTGTGTGTGTGTGTGTGTGTGTGTGTGTGTGCGTGCGTGCGTGCGTGTGTGTGTGTGTGTGTGTGATTTTCTGCCCATGGCAGAGAGGCAAAGGAATCAAATAATGTGTTGAAGTGCTGTTATATTGTGAAAAAAGTTAATGTTTGCAGAATGTAGCCTTCACACTCTTTCAATTGAACTGGAATGTAATCTTTCGACTGCCTTTTTTGGCCCATGCTGCTTTATGGCCCAAAGCAGAACCCCATCATGCTCTCATGATCCTGTCATTTCTACTGTAATCCAAGTATTCTGCTCTTCCAAGGCACTGAGCAACAATGGCATAGAGATGAGGGTAATCACCATTGCATGATGTTCAAAAAAGCAAAAGATTTGCCCTGTAGAAAGCCTGTAGTCAATGGAAATATAGGCCACTGGTCAAAAGTCAATAAGCTTTGAAGAATGTGGTGCGAATTCACTAAACATTGCACCACTTTAATGGATGGTATTTCAGTGCAAAGCCTTCCTTGATTTCACAAAACACCCACAATCCTGTGCTATCTGTGCTGGTTTAGCACTGTGAATTAAGTATTTAAATTGAGTCATTCCTCATGTCTCAATCAGCTCCCTTGCTCCCTATGTTGTGAATCAGTATATCGTGAACACGAATTTGGCCACTCGAAAGGGTATTAATCCACTGAGTATGGGGACACTTATGACTCGATCACTTGCGACACGAGATTTAGCTTTTAAATGCAGCTGTTATTAATCAGCAACATTGTCAGACATTTTCATGGTAGATTTTCAAACATGTATTGTTATTTTGAAAGATAAATTACATACATTTACAAATTACATATTTTTAGCCTTCTAACAATTGTAATATTTAACAGATTGTTTCCCTTTCATGGTCATTATGGATTAAAGACATTATAAACAACATCTCTTTTAAAGGGAAAATAAGGCTTTGACTATATAGTTTTACACTTGCACTTGTCCTCTAATGACATAAGGGATTTCAGAAGATACAAAGACATTTGACATAAGAGAACATTGTGCGCAACTATGTTCCCTGGTTTTTACAATACATTGAGTTTTTAGGGAGCAAAAGTTTCAGTGCACTGGAGCGATTTTGCAAGTGAAAACAGCAGATTACCTGATCAGTGCCCTGACTACTGAATAGGGATCTGATTGAGACACCCCCATTGTTTTCAATGCAAACACGCCTCTTATGTAAATTTGACTTATACAATGTGAATTATTCACAAATGTCAGTGCTTTTTGCCTGCCACAATTAACGTGGCACTATTCCTTTTTTGGGACTGTGTTTTGTACAACATGATCACTGGGGAAGACTGATATCAATCCCATTCTGCTGAGTAACTGACAAGTGCCATCGTCCATCAAACATTTTTGCATCAAATGGTTTCTTGTGGCTCAGATGCTAGCGTGATGCATCAGCAACCTCAGAGACATGGGTTTGAGTCCAGCATGGAAACAAGAAAATAACTGCATTCACATAAACAAAAATAAGTGTGATTCGAAGAGTGCATTGTCTCTCGAAGAATACATTAGTATTCATCTGACGGTTAGGTTTAGGGATGGGGTTTGGGTTAGGGCATATGTTTTGTAAATTGTGCATTCCTCTTCACTTTTGAAATCCTCTTTCTTGCTGCAGTTTGTTTAAGGCAAATTGCCAAGTTAATTGGACTGTGTTAACTGAATTCACCTCCTTTTTCTCACAACATTCAGCTCACTTTTATTGCTATTACAGGACAGGTTAAAGTGCTTATGAGGCATTTTGGTGTCACAACCCAAAATTGGCAGATGCCACAAACACTGAATTCATTAAGTTAGCCATCCATTTCTCTGGCCATGTCAGATGCTGGAAGATTCTGTGATGCCAATAAGCCTTATGCCCATAATTGCATGGTAGAATCCTGACAGGACTAGCCATTCATTACAAAAGTCGCAGGCTTTTTAATTGACTAGGCTAAGACATGGGTGAGATTCTTATTGATAGCCTATACTGTATTTTGGATAAGTAGCAATAGCATTACAATGAAATGTAATCAAGTGTGAAACCAAGACCTCAGACTTTATCTAATACTGAAATCATGTTCAATTTGTTAAACATGTTCAACTTGTAAAAAATGTTTATACAATTAAATGCAAACCTCTAGCTTAATCAGTCATGTAATAAATTAGCTAATATTTGATGAAAATATTTATTGATTCCCACAGAAGACACAAAAAACAAAACATATACTACATACGTGGAATCAACAATTAACATTTAATCCCCACCACCACACCTCCCCCTCCCAATCCCCAACAAACACTCCCATGGCCACATGAGCATATTCACACAGAAATAAGTTTATTTAATTATTGCATGCATTTTGCATGCTTCTGTGCCGAGGCCTTCATCAACCTGAAAATAGCAGAGATCAGTGGGCAGCCAGGCTCCTTACATTACTCTCCTCGGAAGCCCAGCTTGCTGCCCAAAAGTTGCCGGCAGCTAATCTCCTGGCCTACGTGGACCTGAAGAAGGCTATCCTGCAACGGGTGGGTCACAGTGCGGAACAGTATCATCAGCTGTTACGGTCCTTGAAGCTGGGGAATAGCAACCGCCCGTTTGCTTTCTCCCAGTGGATCCAAGACGCATCCAGAAATGGCTGATGGCGGGGAATCGTGACGTCGGGGGAGTGATCGACCAGGTAGTACTGGAGCAGCTGGTTCGTGGACTGCCAAAGGGGACAGCGGAATGGGTCCAGTGCCACAAAACATAGAGTGGAGGCCGCGGTTAGTTCCCGCCTTACCCATCTGCTGATTTTGGGAACTAATTGGCCTGAATTCAAGAATGTATTAATGGGAATATGCGCGGATGGGTCCTGCATAAAAGTGGCCTGCTCTGGCAGGTGAGGTGAAGCCGAGGCCGTCTTTGTCTGCTCCATGTCAGGATGAAGTGAGGGGGGGGGGAGAGGTTGCAGCCCTTCCCATCTTCAGGGAGTTTCCCGAAGGTGATTTCCCTCTGGAGCAGTTGCAAGACAAAACCCTCAAGCACATCTTTGACCAAGTGAGAGTGATTGGTCAACAACTCCACCCGAATGTCGCACTTTCATATCCCTATTTTCACAATTATAAATGAGCAGTAGGGGAAAGAAAGACACCGATACATTTAATAGCACATTTTATTGTCCGGGCATTCACGGCAAGCCACACACCACCTGCAGACATCACCGCCAATGCCCGGCCAATAAAATGTGCTATTAAGCGGTTCAGTGTCTTTCTTTTCCCTAGGTAACCTGCCATCGGATTATAGTGAGTCGCCTGGAAAACCATTTCCCGGCGGCTCCGCTGTATTAAGAGCTGGGTTGCATCTACTTTTGTATGAGTGTCCTGCAATAGGTGGTGACGCAGGTGGTGTGCAGCTTGCCGTAAAAGTCAGCTGGTAAATCCACCGGCCACCCCAAAAGCGTCAATGTGCCCCCTCCCACCGATCGAGGTCCCCTTCGAGAGAATTGACATGGACCTTGTCGGGCCATTAGAGCAGTCAGCATGCAGACATCGCTTTGTATTAGTCCTAGTGGATATGCAATGCGATATCTGAAAGCAGTGCCTCCAGAGCAACATCTCAGCACGTAGTGTTGCGGAGGCACTCTTCAAAATAATCTACTGGGTGGGGATTCTGAATGAAAACCTCACCAAACAGGGCACAACCTTTATGTCATGTACACTATGCGAGCTTCATGAATTATTGGGTATTAAATCAATTCGCACCAGCGTTTACCATCTGCAGATAGATGGCCTGGTGGAGCGATTTAATAAAACCCTTAAGAACATGATTTGGAAATTCGTGCACGATGATGCTAGAAATTGGAATAAATGGCTCGACCCCCTGTTATTTGCAGTTCGAGAGGTCCTGCAAGCCTCTACTGGCTTCTCCCCGTTCAAAATGCTGTATGTGCAGCACTCATGTGGGGTGCTTGACGTCATCCGTGAAGCTTTGGAAGAGGGACCTTCAGATAGCAAAAATGAACTGTATGGGAGCATAGGTGAGCAGGAAACTGCGCTCACAAAATACCACTAACACATCAACTTCAACACACGAGGGGACCGGGTTTTGGATCATTGCTATTCTCCTTTCTGGGATGGCTACAAATCCCTCCCCCACCCACCATTTGGCAAATCAGACCACTCTTCCATTCTGCTTCTGCCCACTTACAGGCAGAAACTAAAACGGGAAGCACCCACCCTCAGAACAATCCAGTGCTGGTCAGACCAATCAGACTCTGGAGTACAAGACTGTTTTGATCACGCGGACTGGGAGACGTTCCAGTCCACCTCTGATGACGATATCGAGGTTTACGCTGATAGCGTAACGTGTTTTATCAGGAAGTGTGTAGAGGACGTTGTGCCAAATAAAACAATACGGATCTACCCCAACCAGAAACCATTGGTTAACGGCGATGTTCGTGCAGCACTTAATGCGTGGACCTCCGCTTTTAATTCCGGGAACGCGAAGGACCGTAAACAAGCCAGTTATGCCCTCCGTGACTCTATCAATGCAGCCAAATGCCAGTACAGGGACAAAATTGAAGGACAGTTCAACACCACCGAATCTAGAAGTATGTGGCAGGGAATTAACATCATCAAGGATTGCAAAGGGAATAAAAACTCCACCGTGAACACCACTGCCTCTTTCCTGGATGAGCTTAACACATTTTATGCTCATTTCGAGGACAATAACACCACCCTCACGGAGAGAGCACTCGCGGCTGACAATACAGAGGTGTGTTCACTCTCTTTCTCTGTTCCGGATGTAACCCGATCCTTCCGACGGGTGAACATTCGTAAAGCCGCAGGCCCAGACGGCATTCCGGGCCGCGTCATCTGAGCGTGCGTGAACCAACTGGCTGGTGTTTTTTTCTCCCTGTCTGTAGTCCCACATGCTTCAAAATGTCAACCATTGTGCCTGTACCGAAACCAGCCAAAATCACTTGACTAAATGACTGGCGTCCTGTTGCTCTGACCCCCATCATTAGCAAATGCTTTGAGAGGTTAATCAGGGATCACATCTGCTCTGTGCTGCCCTTCTCTTTGGACCCACTGCAGTTTGCCTACCGCAACAACCGCTCCACTGATGATGCCATTGCATCTACAATACACACTGCTCTCTTCAACACCATAGTGCCCTCCAAACTTGATGAGATACTCCGGGCTCTGGTCTCAGCTGGTTCCTGGATTTTCTGTCAGGCAGATGTCAGGTGGTTAGAATGGGCAGCAACATCTCCTCATCACTGACCCTCAACATTGGAGCCCTGCAGGGCTGTGTTCTCACCCCACTCCTGTATTCCCTTTACACACATGACTGTGTGGCGACACATAGCTCCAATGCCATCATTAAGTTTGCTGACGATACGACGGTGGTAGGTCTGATCACTGACAATGATGAAACAGCCTACAGAGAGGAGGTGCATATTCTGACATGCTGGTGTCAGGAGCAAAACCTCTCCCTCAATGTCAGTAAAACCAAGGAGCTTGTAGTGGGCTTCAGGAAGACAGAGAACACAGCCCCATCACCATTAATGGAGCACCGGTGGAGATAATCAGCAGTTTCAAGTTCCTCTGTGTCCACATTACTGAGGAACTCACATGGTCCCTCCACACTGAGGCCGTTGTGAAGAAGGCTCACCAGCGCCTCTTCTTCCTGAGATGGCTAAGGAAGTTTGGAATTTACCACCACATCCTCACACGGTTCTACACCAGTACTGTTGAGACAATCCTGACTGGCTGCATCACCGCCTGGTACGGCAATAGCACCGCCCACAACTGCAAAGACCTGCAAAGGGTGGTGTGAACTGCCAGAAACATCATCAGAGGTAAGCTTCCATCCCTCCAGGATATCTATAACAGGCAGTGTGTGAAAAAGCTCAGAGGATCATCATAGATTCCAGCCACCCGAGTCATGGGCTGCTCTCACTGCTACCATCAGGCAGGCCGTATCGCAGCATCAGGACCCGCACCAGCCGACTACATGACATCTCTCACGATCAGTAATCAGCACTGCACTTTATTAATCTATAATCTCACACTGGACTGTCATAATTATATTCTCCACAATATAACAACTGCATATATATATTTTTATATACTCTTATTTTTTATTTTTATTGTATGTGTATTCTATATTGTGTGTATTGTTTACTGTACATTGTATATTAGTATCGTGTTGTGTAAGTATATGTACATTTGATATGTAAATTGTGTTGTGTATGTTGTTTACTGTAATTGGTATATGTCTCGTCACTGTCATGACTGCTATGTTGCTCAGAACTGCACACAAGTCTTTCACATACTGTTCCACTTTTGTACATGGTAGTGTGACAATAAAGTGATTTGATTTGATGAAATTCAGTACGTTCTTGATCTGCGAGCAAAACTCCACACACTGGGGCAACTAACACAGGAGAATTTCCAGACTCAAGAACAACAGCGCTGACTGTATTACAGGGGTACTCAGGAAAGGGAATATGCAACGGGAGATAAGGTACTCGTATTACTCCCAACATCGAGCTCCAAATTACTCGCCAAGGACCATTTGAGGTCACATGACGTGTCGGGGAACTCGATTATGTGGTAAAGCGAACCGATAGAACCGATAGAGAAATTATGGAGGGAGGCGGTCCCTGTGACGTTGGCTATGGTAGTTCTGGAGAGAGCGAAGCTCGGGCCGGATGTAAACACAAAACATTTTCATAACACTCTGGTCACTTGTGGAGACCACCTCTCACCGTATCAGCTCACAGGGGTTGCCAAGTTGCAACAAGAATTTGCGGACGTGTTCTCCCCTCTACCGGGTCGTATGAACCTCGTACCATGAGGGGACTGAACCGGGAGTGGTGGTACGTAGCCGTTCCTATCGCTTGCCAGAACACAAAAGGAAAATAGTTCAGGAGGAATTAGATGTGATGCTCAATATGTGGGTAATAGAGGAATCCCACAGTGATTGGTGCAGCCCGGTTGTTCTAGTGCCTAAGAGTGATGGTTCTGTTAGATTCTGTGTAGATTATAGAAAAGTCAACGAGGTGTCTAAATTTGATGCGTACCCGATTCCCCACATTGATGAGTTGCTCGATCGGTTAGGTACTGCTCGATTTTATTAGACATTGGATTTGACAAATGGTTATTGGCAGATCCCCTTTACACCAATTTCCCGCAAAAAAACAGCCTTCTCGACGCCATTAGAATTGCAGCAATTTGTTACGATTCTGTTCGGTTTGTTTGGGGCCCGGCTACATTTCAGTGGTTCATGGACCGAATCCTCAGACTGCATACAGCATACGCCGCTGCTTATTTAGATGATAACATCATTTTGAGATCGCTGCGGTGGGCGAGGCTCACACCAAACCCCAAGAAGTGTGTGATTGGGCATGTGGAGGTACGGTATCTGGGGTTCTACTTGGGCCACGGCCAGTGCGTCACCAAATTGACAAGACTGCTGTGATTGCAACCTGCCCAAAACCCAAGACCAAAATGGGGTGAGGCAGTTCCTGGGGCTGGCTGGCTATTACAGGAGGTTTGTGCCTAATTATTTGGACGTCACCAGCCTGCTGACTGATCTCACTAAAAAGGGGGCTCAAGACCCGGTCCACTGGTCGGAGCAGTGCCAACAGGCATTCACGCAGGTTAAAGCCGCACCTTGTGGGGGGCCGCTAATTTCTCTCTCCCTTTCCTATTACAGATGGATGCTTCAGACAGAGGGCTGGGGGCCGTACTCTCACAGTTGGTGGAGGGGGAGGAGCACCGTTGAAAAGGAGTGTCTGGCCATCGTGGGCGGTCCTCACTCTTCGATACTACAGACCGGGGGCAGAGATGGCTGCCGCGGACTTCCTCTCCAAAAATGGGGGGGGGGTGGTAGGCAGGCCGGATGGCGCCCCAGCTTGAATCGGGCGGTGGGGGTATGTGGCAGCGGGGGCATGGTCAAGTGCCCATCCGGAGAGAGAGAAGCAGTAAGGGCACTTACACCTGAGCTACGTTATGTCTAACACCTGTCTCTAATTCCAGTGAGCACGGGGAGAGCGGATAAAACCACCCACACCACCAGTAGTCGGGAGAGAGAGTCTGGAGCCTGAACAATTATTGTGAAGCTGTAAAAGTATTATCGTGAAGCTGAAGAATCATTATTGTGAAGCAGTGAGCACTGCAGTGGGTCTATTAAAAATCCTGACCTGAGAGGAGCAACTTGCCTTTCGTGTCCTTCTTGCCCATCTAAAACTTTACACATAGATAAATGTAATGAACCCACCTGCTCACATCGCTCGAACAACTTTTTTATTTAGGGGTCAAATTTAACTAACTCTATCACACAAATTTGCTTGTAATAAAATGCCCAAATACTTAATGCCCTGTTTGGTCTACTGGAAGGCACCTGGCTGGAAGGCAGTTACTGGGCATTATGCTGTCAGAGCCAAAGCTTCCGATTTAGACCAATTGAGGGAAACCATGCCGGGTGCCCTATCCAGAGTAAAATAAACTGAAATTAATCAATTTGTTTATATCGCTGCTACTGGATGTCTATAAAGTAACTTAATCCATCCCATATTTGATATACTTAATTATCATAAATAAATCTTCATTAGATTAAGATTAAGACATGTACAGGGGTAAGTCGAAACAGGGGAAACCAATCAAAATGACAAAATGACATAGTTAGGACAAAAATGTCTTGGTTATTGTTGTAACCTCCATTCCCTGATGGAGGCAACGAGATGCTGTGTTGAAAGGAGGTCCTTTCTCAGAGGAACTCACCAGGGAGGGGCTGTCACGAGGAGCGTGAGCTCAGAGAACCAAGCCTGGGTGGGTCTGTACAGAGTCATCAACACAACCTGTTTTTCATCCTCCCTGACCTTGCACAAAGTATGTGCAAGCAGGCTCAATGGGAAACACATATTTGCGCTGGCACCTGGGCCACCTGTGTGCCAGCACGTCTGTGCCGAGGGAGGACTTGATCAGAGAGTACTAGAGCAGCATTGGGAGGACTTCCGGCAAGCAAACAGTTCTATCTTTGCTTTGCCGAATCGACTCCAAATCAGCTGAACCACTGGGGGTGGAGACTCCACTCTACCCTGAGAATCACTTGCCATGACAGCGCATCCGCTGCGCAGTTGAGATTGCACAGGATGTGACTGATCAGTCACTGCTGACTTCAAAGGAGGAGACATGTTGCAACATGCGACGTGAGCATAAATGGCCTTGGCATTTTATGTACGCTACTGTCGCCTTGTTGTCCATCCGGACCAACACATGCTTGCCCTGGATCAGTGGCGAAAGCCTCTGCAGAGCCAGCAATACCACCAGCAACTCGAGGCAGTTGATATGCCAGCACAGTCAAGGTCCTGTCCAGGAACCTGAGGATGCGTGCCTGTTGCAAATGACGCCCCAGCCTGACTTGGAGGCATCTGTCATGACAACGATTCACTTGGACACTTGCACTTATCCGTGTGAGAGGAGGAGAACCTGCTGCATTGCGCCGTATATCCGACAGCTTAGAATGCTTTCTTGCTTTGAGGTGAATGGAACAGCAGTGGAATACATAGACACTGCTCGGCTCCAAAGAACAAATCTGAATGAGTGGTTGCAAGCTGGCTTCTTTTACTCCCGTTTGTCCGGGGAAGTGGCATGCAAACTCCACTTGCCAATTTTCATTTGCCTTGTCTCAAATGTGATCGGTGATTGGGCTCCCAAGGGCGACCCCTAGTGTCACAACATCGACACAATGTCGAGTGTGTGACATTAAGGGAACACACTTAATGTCACACATGGTCAAAAAAACATATCGCCAGCAATATCAGTAAAAAATAGCAATAGATGAACAGGCAAAGAGCAACATTACAATATGATGGTCAGACATTATATTCAGTTTGTTGCTGAATGCACGGTTTGTCTATGTATTGTGTCATAGTGGATTGCCAGCATTCCTTATATAAGTATGATAATGGTAGATTGATATAATACCATTTTGTAGACATTCTTCATTCCAAATTTTTTTTCCAGTATCTTAAGAACACTCCAATAAAAGAACAAGCTGTCATACAAAAAAATCGTTGAGTTCAGGATTATTTTATGATTATTTTAAGATTGCTTTGATATCATAGTCCCAACAGACTTGTTCAAAAGAAAACTGGCCACAACATATTGGTAAAACTGTGGAGTTTTATTGCAGATTCCAAAACAACAAAGCTTCCTTAAGAAATATTAATACTCCAAATATTTTTGCAAAGAACCTCTGTGTTCTATAATCAGCCCAAATTACCCCAATAATTTTATCTATATGTACACTTGGAGTATTTGTGTAGTCTTAATGCAGACACTGCATAATTTGTTATAATGTATAGACCTGTTCACACTAAAAGTGATGATTTATTCCATTGTAGGATTTTTGTGATGATGTGCTATCTAAAATATTTGCAGTGGCATTTAAATTAATGCAAATACAATATGCATAACTTAAGTGTAACAGTAACAAACAACCTTTGTAAAAAAATAAAAAATAAATAAATAATCTATGGTAAAAAAAATAAAAAATGGGCTTTCATAAAGGCATTGACTAAAATATGGATTTAATATATTAATAGGCTTTAACGAATTTTGACATGACTTAGGATGTTCCTGAATGTCCTTGATGCCTGAAATGTTGAAATGTCACAGCTAATTGTCCCACCTAATGGAAATAGACCCATTCTATTCTCCTTATTCAGCCCTGCCCCTTTTCCGTGCTCCGCTCTTCTGAATTTTGTAATCTAACCTGTTTGTATTGAACCTACTGAAAAGAGTCGATCAAAATGGATTACATGTGGGAACACACCAAGAGTTGATGGTGTAATACCTTTACTATGTGAACATGCTAGTGAGGTGTTTTTCTGTCACACTAAATATATTTTTTTTCAGACACCCATGGTAAATTGGACCAGGCAGATCACATTAGGACAGCTATGATACACTTCACAGTTTAATTGTTATACGTGTAATTCGACTTTAATTTTTAGTTTTCAACTTGTTATTCATTTGTTTTAAAATGTGTAGTTCGAATGGTGACTGCTCTTATAATTACACAGGCATAAAGTACATACATAAAATGTATATGTCATCCCACATTTTTAAAAGGCTTAAATGTGATTGAAATTATTGTAAACAGAATATATAATAAAACGTCTCGGGTTACATGTGTAACCCTTGTTCCCTGAAAAAAGCGGAACGAGATGCTGCGCTTTGCTAAGCGCTTTGGGAACAATCCTAGTTGTGAACGAGCTGTGAATATGTGTGTAACACGTCAATGAACATTGATCGGAATTTATAGCCTCGGCTGATGAAGTCATTAGACGCACCTGTGGCAGGCTATAAATGGATGCGTCACCAGGTGTCGTCAGATACTTCTTTTTTAGGAGTCCTGGGACATCCCAGTGCGGCAAAGAAGCGCAGCATCTCGTTCTGCTTTTTTCAGGGAACAAGGGTTACACATGTACCCCAAGACGTTCCCTTTACAAAAAGCTTTGCTAAGCGCTTTGGGAACGCAATACCCACGCCGCTGCACTGGGGCTGTCTGGACCCCTACGGTTGTGAAGTGTGCTCACAAGAACACGAGAATACTGACGAGCAGTGCAACCTCGACCTAGCCTGACCTTGCTCAGGGTGTTCTGAATGGAAACGATGAACGAATGGAAATGTTGGGCTTGTGACATGATCGTCTTGATAATCAGCATCTAGGACTTGAATACAGAGCGGTTCAAGTCCTAGATGCCCCCCCCCCCCCCATTTTTGGGAACCAGGAAGTATCTGCTGTAATAGCCTGACTCTTTCTCTGGAAGGGGAACATGTTCTATGGCCCCTTTGACCAAGAGATTTTGCAGTTCTTTCCACAGTAGACATGCCTGTCCCGGTTTCACGGTAGTGGGAACCACGCCGTTGAAACGGGGAGGACGGCGAGCAAATTGAATTCTGTAGTCTCTTTCTACAGTTTCTAGAACCCACATAGAAATACCTGGCAGAAGCTTCCACGCTGCCAGGTTCTCTGAGATAGGTATTATTTCTGACACTTCCTGTTGAGGGGATGTCGAGTGTTCCGCGTCCTGGATCAAGGCAGGAAGCAATGGAACACCCAACTCTTTGTTGGAAGCCTCTATCACCCGAAACACCAAAGGTGGCATGAGTGAAGAGGTTTCGTGAGGGTATCGGGAGGGCCGAAGTGGATGATACATGCGCCCCGTCCCGAGGGTGTCTTTCTCTTAGAAATCACGCACCTGAGGTCTTGCATTGGGGGCTGCTGAGGGTGACGAACTGGACCCCAGTCTTTACGAGGGGGAGCACGCCACGTCACGTTTTGTTTTAGAGCCTCCCGTCTAGAAGGACCGGGGCGGGCAGGGTGGCCAACGGCCCCTCCCCCTGAGTGAGGTGCCCACACTTCAGGTCCTTCAACAGATTTAGCCTAGTGCACTTGTAACACTGCCAAAGTGTGCAGGGCAACACCAGCCTGACCTGCTGCCTGATAAGCTTTCCCCACAAGCGCGGAGGTGGTCCTGCACAGCTTTGTGGGGAGAGTAGGTGTCTTTAGTGATGATGCCGAGCCAGGCGAGAGAAAACCCGCAGGTGTCTCTTCTACCGGCGGCATCACCGAATACCCCCCGAGCTTCAGCACCCACGATAGTTGAATACACCAACGTCGAGGGCACGAAGACACAGGAAATGTACAGAGGTTCAGCGCCCCGCCCCCCTCGTGAACCGAAGAGGCGCCGAGATCATGGGACCAGCTGGGAAGACCAGCTGGGTCTAGGGAGAGAGCGAAGGAAAGGGAAGAACCTGTCTCTCGCTCCTCAGCCAGATCCATGCGAGAGCCCCACAAATGAAATGTGGGCGTTGACTCCCGGAAGTAAGCAAGGCAAGCGCGAAGCATTTTGCCCGAAAGCAGATCGTAATGCTCGCATTTACATTTACATTTATGCATTTGGCAGACGCTTTTATCCAAAGCGACTTACAGAGCCCTTATTACAGGAAAAATCCCCCCGGAGCAACCTGGAGTTAAGTGCCTTGCTCAAGGGCACAATGGTGGTGGCCGTGGGGTTCGAACCAGCGACCTTCTGATTAGCAGCCCTGTGCTCTAGCCACTACCCCAGGTTTACAGAGGTTCAGTGTCCTCGTGAACCGAAGAGGCGCCGAGGCGCGCTTCAGGCTTAAGAGGATCAGCTGGATCTGGGGTGAGAGCGAGCGAAAGGGATGAACCCGTCTCTCGCTCCTCAGCCAGATCCATACGAGAGCCCCACCCAAACAGAGCAAAACTGATGCGTGTCCTCTTCAGCTTTAGAGCGAGAACAGAGGAACGCAACATTTATGACTTTCAGTCATTCTCTCTTTCTTTTAAAAATATATATATATTTTCTAGACAGAACAGAAAGGAGAAAAGGTTCACTTCACACTGCCTCACAAATTCTAATTCCTAGAAGAGGAAAGAACATTTTGACAGGGTTTGTAATACACACACACACACAGAATCGCTCTGAAAAAAGAGGATCTGACGACACCTGGTGATGCATCCATTTATAGCCTGGCCACAGGTGCATCTAATGACTACATCAACCGAGGCAATAAATTCCGGTCAATGTTCATTGATGTGTTACACACATATTCACAGCTCGTTCACAACTAGGATTGTTCCCAAAGCGCTTAGCAAAGCACAGCATCATAGTGAAGCTTTTTGTAAAGGGAACAAACATTTTCACATGTGCATGTGGATGTGAGTGTGTGTGTGTGTGTGTGTGTGTGTGTGTGTATAAATATTGTTGTACCCCTACCCTGTCCCTGATTTACACTCAAAAAATTATATGATAAGATAAGATGATAAGAGGTGTCATACGAGTTCCCTTACGATTACAGTTCACTTAACATTGCGTCATGCTGACGCATATGGGGAAATGCCTTTTCTGATGACCTATCCTTCTACAATAATGGCAATTCTAAGATTGGCCTTGGTGTTTAAGCCCCGGCCTTTTAGGCATGAAGCTGTCTGGTATATAAGTGGACACAAAAACACAATTTGTACTCATTTTCATCCTTCAAGACACATAAAATACACAAGTCAACGGATAGAATCTTTGCAAGCTTCGAAGAAGCGAGTGTGAGGAGTGTGCAGGCACCACTGACAAGTGAGCATGGCTACGAACCAGAGATGTTTAAATAGCTCTGCACTGCTACAAAATTAGCGCGGCAGGCCACTAAACTCACTGCACAGGGTATTGGCAAATCAATGGGCAACATGGTGGTCCTGGATCATCACATGTGGCTGACCTTCACAAAAATGCTTGACGTAGAAAAAGCCACCCACTTTGATGCTCCGGTGTCTCCAGTCAGCTCTGTGGATGGGTTTGCTGCTCAATAACTCTTGCAGGCTATGAGACATTTTATGCAAAAACAGAGCAGTACTTCATACCAACCGGGTTAGCGCCTGGCTAAAAACCCCACAACTGATGCCTCAGCGCCGCTAAAATTCGCCAGTTAAGCCACGCAAGCCATGGTCCAAACGTAGGGAGCCGCCTCAGCGGGAGTCCTGCATCGATGGGAAATCCCCAACGTGCTGCAAAAGCACTCCTGATGAGCACAGCTTTATAAAGCACAATGTAGAGCTCGGCATTCCTTCCGGACCTGTCCTGAAGAAGGCTTGATTAGAGATACATAATACTGTTCCCCTCTTCCACACTACTGTTTGTTGGGAAAGGAACATTTTTGTTCAAAATATTAAATCTGTGTCTAAGATTCAAACAAAGAATGTAGAGTACAGCTCTTGTTGCACATTCACAAGATGCTCACACTTTCTCAATAAAGAACTCTTTTCCACTTCAATTATAACTGCTTCCCAATGACGAGAGGCGCATTATATAATATAATGAATGAACCAAATTGCCCTCTGTCCCATTATGCGGAAGCATGGTGAGTTCTTATAGACATTTTCCACTGAGTGCTAAAAAATGATCAAACATGGTCATTCAATCCAATTTTCACATTGGCCACCCAGTTCTGTCTACCACAGGTCCATTTGAAGATGCGGTGGTGTTACAAGCCGAAATACGCAATCTTCTCGCAAAGAACGCGATAGAGGTTGTTCTAAATTGTCAAGCCTGCAAAGGGTTTTACAGCTGCTATTTTCTTGTCCCAAAGAAAGATGATGGGCTTTGGTCGATTTTGGATCTGAGACATTTGAATCGCGTACTTGAAAACTGTCTTTTCAAAGTGATTATTCAGAAACTGACCCTATCGCACACCTCCCCACATGATTGGTTTGCATTGATAGACCTGAAAGACACGTACAAATCATACCACATCACAGGATTTTTTTTGCGATTTGCTTTCGAGTTAACCGTATATCAATTCAAAGTCCTGCCCTCTCTATTGTCCCTGGCTCCACACACGTTCACAAAGTGAATTGATGCGGTACTTTTCCCTCTAATACTGAGCAGCATGTTCAATTTGAATTACCTCGATGATTGGCTATTACTGGCCCAATCAGATGATATGTTATGGCAGCACAGGGACTTATTGCCCTAACATCTGAACAGCCTGGGCCTCAATGTCAACTGCAGGCTGACCCCCAGCCAACAAATGTCTTTTTGGGAGTCTGTCTCAACTCCGTGTGCGAGCGTAGCGTGTCTGTATCAGTTCAAAATGCATTGGGGCTTATGGCGGCGGCATCTGCCATCATTCCATTAGGTCTTTTACACATCAGAACTCTTCTGTATTGGCTCACGCACCATGTGCCACGGCATTCCATAAGGACACATGCACATAGCTATATCTCGCCACTGTCTAGCTGTGCTAAAGCACCTTGGACAGCTCCTGCATTCTACCAGCAATGTGTTATGCTGCAGCAGGTTTTCAGGCAGAAAGTGGTGACCACAGATGCTTTCAATACAGGTTGGGGTGCATTATGCAACTGACACCCATCCTTCGGCACCTAGACAGGTGCGAGGAGGGTGTGGCACATCAACCACCTGGTGCTGTTGGCTGTTTTCCTAGCCTTGAAGGCTTTTCAATGCAAAATATCAAAATTGAATGTTCTGATTTGCCTAGACAACACAACAGTTGTCATGTACATAAACTGCCAAGGCGGAATTTGTTCCTTGCCAATGATGAGACTGCCTCCTCCTATGGCATGAGCACAATGTCCTCTCCCTGTGGGTGACATATATCTCAGGCTGTCTGAATTACGGTGATGACCTGTTGACATGACAAGGATCAATGCTGGTGAATGGAAACTTCATCCTCAGACTGTCCTGAGGATTTAGGAAATATTCCAAAGTGGTGATTGATCTATTTGCCTCCGAGGAGGCCCACTGCCCCCTCTGGTACACCAAGTCCCAAGATCCACTAGGAGTGGACGCAATGGCACACAAATGGCCTGTGAAAAGCAAATACTAATTTCCCCAGGTGTGCTTCCATCACTTTGTCATATTCAAAGTCCGAGACAACAAGGAAACAATTCTATTGGTTGCCAAAGTGGCCCAATCAGTCCTGGTTTCCAGAAATGATAGAGATCTGGACGGCCCTCCATTGGAAATACTGCTGGGGAGGGATCTCCTTTCTCAAGCACAGGGCACAATCTGGCATCCCCAGCCCAAGCTGTGGAACCTGTATGTGTGGCCCCTGAATGGAGTGTGGTAAACTTGCCAGAACTGACTCTGTCGGATATGAAAAAAACAGCTCAGGTGGTTTACCTTCAAGCATTTTTCCCTGCTCCATTAAATGTTTATGAGGAACAGTCATTGTATTTGATATGCCCTGTGCAAGTGCTACACATATACATTGAGTGCACACCCCACTGTAAACTGTCTGACCAGCTCTTTGTGTGCTTTGGAGGATGCACAAAAGGAGTGTCCATCTCCAAGCAAAGACTTTGTCACTGGATTGTTGATGCTTTCACCCTGGCTTACGAGTCACTGGGTGCAAATTGGTGTTTTGGGCCCTGGAGAAGTTTTGACATGCCTTGACATTTGTGCTTTTTTCAGTTGCTTAAAAACACATTAATGGCTAAAGTCTGATAACACTGTATTCAGCACAAACTGGGCTACAATAATACGTGAGCAACATGTGTGTTTGTATTTAAATAACGTTTATGCATGGTTTTTGAAAAACAATTTGTAAGTCATTGAAATAAGGCCATATAACACATACTAAAAATGTATCCACAAGCATTTTGAGAACTGGATCTTGTAGATTAGAGTTTTTGCTACTAAATGATGTGAAAACCATCCTGATCACTCATTCATACAAAACAATATAGTAATTGAACCTTTGTAAGACACTTTTAGTGTTAGAAAGGCCATATGCGAGGAGGCGTGAACTATAATGAATATTGAATGTAACTCACACCTAAAGAGACAAAAGACCCCTCCCCTGGGCCTATCAATGAGGAATGTGACAGAAAGAGAATGAATGTGAGGAGACTTAATAATCAAAATCAAGTTTTAAGTTAAAAGAAGAAATCTGACTATACATTTTCTTTACATAAAGACTTTATTAATTTTAGAACTACACTACCATTTAAAAGAAGTCTCTTCTGGTCACTAAGGTTGCATTTATTTTATCCAAAATACAGTTAAAAACTGTAATATTTTGAACTATTTTTACAATTTAAAAGAACAGTTTTCAATTTTAATATATTTTAAAATGTAATTTGTAATCAAAGCTGAATTTTCAGCATCATTACTGCAGTCTTCAATGTCACATGATCCTTCAGAAATCATTATAAGATGATTTTCTAATATGGGCATATTTAAGGTGCATTTTACTCATATAACCTGAACACATATTTGCAAGCACAAGCTTTGTTGATGATAATGAGGCATCATAAACACTAGTTAAAATATAATCTAAACATTCATATTATTTTTGTATCATATTACATATCATATTTATATCATGCAGCATACAATTGAAATACCTGCTTTAGCCAAAACATCATTTAAATGTAACTAAAACTTGCTTATTAGGACATATTTCAAATGTCAATTGTCTGATTCCTGGCTGGCAAGTCTGGAAACAGTCCCACTAGTAAAATATGTACATGTTTATATAAAATAGCATGTCAAAAAATTAAAATCAAATGACTTACTCATCTGAAATTATATCCTCGGCTGGATCAAGTCTCTCTCAAGTCTTTAGAAACGGTCATTGGAGTCCCGCTCTTCTTCTGAGGAAAATTGTACTCTTCGTCACTATCCAGGAGTTTTCTCACTTTTGTATCAAGCTGTCTCTCAGACGTGCAGAAAAGTGAACAGACTTGCTGTTTTTAAGACACAGTCAGGGACGTGTACCATTTGCATTGTTCACCTCAGCACATTACCGTATGAATAGCGCTCTCTGCTGGTGGGTGGGATCACATTAGAGATAAATTAGCTGAGCCAGGAGAAACCGTACAACGCTTTGTTTCATACAGATTACATTGCAGGAGGATATTTGTTTTAAATTTGAATTGTTTCATTTAAAAGTAGACATTTTAACTTTCTTTGACATATGTTTCATGTTTGTGTGATAAGTATTTACGGCGTTTCAGTTAGTTTTTGTGACGTGTTTCAAATATATGCCCTTTTTATTTTCTTTATTTTACAAAAGCACAAGGTTTTGTTGTTATTGTGAGTGTACACAAATAAATGTAGACACTTTATAGTCTCTAATGATGTCTTACAGTTATCTGTATGCCCCAAAATGACGGAAAATTTTATGTTGTTTCCGCTGTAATAACGAAAAAATCCAGCATGACGTGCCGGCGCGTCCGTCGACCCCAGAGGGTTAAAGCACACTCAGCTAGAGGCATGACCTATTCATGGGCATGGACGAACTGTGTGTCCTTACAAGACATATTTTGCAGCAGGTTGGTCTTCTCAAAACTCATTCGCAAGATTTTATAACCTGGATGTAACGTCTCTCTTCATAAGTCCTCTCTGTCTAGAGCACTTCCTGTTTTGTTGGCCAAACATAAACTTGTGCCCCTTTTAATGTACAGGCTCCTCTGTAATTTTATACAACCGCCTGCATTCAGGCCATTGTAATCTCCCAAAAAGTCACAAGCACATTCATAGTAAATAAAACTTCCTTCCCAAGTTCGTGATGGAATTAATTCATACTATATTACTACTATATTACTATAGTTCCAGAAAGACTCGGGAGAATAATGCTGAAAAAATTAACCATTTATTGATAGCTCGGCAAACAATATAATGATAAAGTTCTTTGGCGTAGGCCCCGTCCGTAGCTCGCAATCCGGGGGTCTGGACTCTGCATTTCCTGCCTGGCAATGGAGGCAGGGGCACAGCCAACCCCCAAAGAAGGTGGAAGAATAATTCCACCGGGACGGGACCCACCCCCAAAGAACGGTAAAGAGAAGTATACCCACCGGTCGTGTATCCTGGAGAGCCTAAACATGGAGAGAGAAGAGAGTTAATAATGAGCATGACATAACACCTTTAAGGCCAATAGCTAATTAGTAAGAGGTGACTTCATTATAAGAAGACAAGAATAATGCATTTATGCATTAAAAATTCTGCTGCTGTATATATATTATGCATTTATCTGTTGCTGACGCTTTCATACAAGCGACTTTTGATAATTTTTGGGACGCACTACGACTGATCAACCAGTTTATCCCTGAGAACGAGTCGAAGGGAAGTGAGCATTAAGGAATAGAGATATAACTGTGAATTAGGCTAATATAGTATATGGAGAGTCAATGGAAGCAAGCCGTTATAGACCACATGAAGACAAGGCCACACAGAGACAAGGCCGTGATGGACCACACAGAACCGGGCCACCTGGCCGCACAGGACGAGGCCACCTTGGGCCACACAGAACAAGGCCACCTTGGGCCACACAGAGCCAGGCCACCTTGGGCCACACAGAACCGGCCATAATGACCACAGAGCGGAGCCACGCTGGGCCACATGGCCTTGCTAGACCACAGAGACAAGGCCGCACGGCCACATGGCCTTAGTAGACAACAGAGATGAGGCTGGCAATCAGCCACAATGGCATCTAATGCTGCACATAAAACAAGGTAGACTGGACAACGCCGCGAGGCCACACAAAACCAACCACAAGGACCACATGGCCATCTTTTAGCGAGCCAACAGTGCCTCGAGGCCGCTTGGCCACACAGACAACGGCTGCTTGGCCACGTAGAACCGATGCCGCTAGGGCCACGAGACCACTGGCCATTTTTTACATACAGGACAAGGCAACGATATGCCACGAGGCCACTATAGACCACACGGAACAAGCGACACAGACAACGGCCACTAGGCCACATAGAACCAATGCCGCTAAGGGCCACGAGATCACTGGCCATTTTTTACATACAGGAAAAGGCAACATTGTACCACAAGGCCTTAGACCCACACAGAGACAAGTCCCGCTGGGCCACAAGGCTGGTAAAGCCACACAGAGACAGAATCACTCATGGACACAGCCTTAGGCCACATAGAACCAATGCCATAACTGGCCACAAGACCACGGGACAAGACCACACTGAACATAGAATGGGGCCGCAAGGGCCGCGATATTGTGAGCCCACACTGAGATGAGATTGGACAGAGACAACAGCCACGAGGCCACACAGAACCGAGGCCGTAAGGGCCACAAGACCACGTAGGCCACACGCAGGACAAGGCAACATTATGCCACAAGGCTTAAAGACCCACACGGAGACAAGGCCCGCAGGGCCACAAGGCTGCTAATGCCACACGGATACGAGGCCAACAAGACACAGCCACTAGGCCACACGGAACCATGCTGTAACTGGCCATAAGACCACGGGACAAGGCCACATTAGGCTACACGGTCACAGTAGACCACACTGAACATATATATGCTTAGATTATCTTTGTATTTTTTTTTTGTTTAATTTTTTTATCGTAAAACAGCCACGGCTATTAATGTCACGTAGAGACGAGACCACACATGATGATGGCTAATAGCCATGAAAAAAGCGAGCTAGAACTATGACAGATAATGGAAGAGCATGACACCACCACCAGTAGTTGCATAGGTATTTACCTGGACCGTTACAGGAGAGCTTGCTGAGCTTCGAGGATAGTTTTTGAGTCGGGTCTTATATAAGACTCGAATGCAGAGGAAGACCATCTACCCAGGATTTTGATAGCTGACGTAGAAATGCCACGTTCAGCAGCTGAAGTGGCTGCCCCGATCCTGAAGGAATGACCGGAATACTGGGAGGAAGGTAGACTGCAGCTTTTGAGGACAGAAACTAGATGAGTCCTGAACCAGGCTTTAGAGAGAGGTGCTCCATTAGGTAGTAAGAATAGGGGGGAAATATGAGGAGATTTATGACGAATTTTAAGAAATTTAACCATAGATGAGAAGGGACAAAAATTGTTATTAATTTTTGAAATTGTTAATGTGATGCTGGAACCTTTGGAATCATTCTTAGAGTGCTTAAGAAAGAGAGTAAAGAATTTAGGTGAAAAGTGTAAATCGGAGAAGGACAGATCGCGAGCGGGATTGAAATGATTGGTAGCTGATGTAAATTCCCCTGGACGCATAAAGCCGTAGAAAGCAGTTAGAAACACAGCTTCTAGCAAAATATCGATGTACGTTGAAAAAAGGCCTTGTCGAATAGAAGTGATTAGTCTTTGCAATTAAAGGCAAAGTAAAAGGCAGCTGTTTATCTGAAGAATTAATAGAGGATTTGCTTATGCCTTTGAGCAATAAACGAATAGGAGAAGCGGTGTATAGACTTGGAAAATTGGGGTTGAAATATTTTGCGTAGAATTGAATGCCTGCTAGTAATCTACGGATGGAGGAAGGTATTAAATTATGTTTCTCGAAGTTGAAGACGAGAAAGGAGCAAACGGTCATAATCAAAATGGGAAATACGGAAATCTGAAAGGAAAAGCAAAACATTAAGAATGAAGACCAAGCGGAAGTGTAAGCTCTATAAGTGGAAGGAGCTACTCCTTTAGCCATGTAATGTCTGGCTGAACTAAGCAAATCGTCTAATTTAACATTGTTAACATAGCTGATAGGGGAGGGCACGGAGTTGGATCCGTATGGGCTGAAGGGCAAAGCCGTCTGAAAGTCTGAAAATGAAAACGAGAGAGCACGTCAGCAATAACATTGGAGTGACCTGGTATGTGAGCAGCTTTGATAATAAAATTGAAGATGACTGATTGCCAGATTAAGCGTCTCACGAAAGGCATCATCGTCTGGCAAGATGACCGACCTTTATTAATGATGGCGACAGTGGCTTTGCAAAACATCATTATGCGTTTCCTTGACCACGCTGAACCCCAGATGACGCTGGCTACAACTAGAGGATACATTTCGTGGAGTGCGGAAGAGACGGAGCCAGAAGTCAACTCAGGAAAACCAATTGGCCATTTTTCTGCGAACCACTGCCCTTGAAAGAACCCCCCGAAGCCAATAGAGGGGGCGGCATTGGTAAATAATTGAAGTTCTTCTGATAATTCGAAAGCATCATTATAAAAAAAAAATGAAATGCCGTTCCAATCATTTAACATATGAGTCCAAAATTTGATGTCGGACAGGCAGCCTTCGTCTAACTGGACCGAGTCACTTAATTCTTGCACGGAATGAGCCAAAGTTAGCAGCCGAGAAATGAAAGCCCTACCTTGAGGAATTATGCTCATGGCAAAATTAAGGTGACCGAGCAACGAAAGCACGTCACGTTTCGAAATGATACCGAGACAGGAAAAAGTTTCCAGGAAGGATCTAATCCTTAAAAGCTTTTTGTGAGGGAGAGAAGCTTTCATTTTAACCGTGTCTATGAAAATGTCTAGGAATTCGAGCGAAGTAGAGGGGCCCATTGTTTTTTCCGCCGAGAGGGGAACGCCGATGTCACTAAATACCTGTTTAAATATGTTGAGGATGGAAGATTGGGAAGACGGAAAATCGATCAGCAAAAAATCATCGAGTAAATGCCGAATGAAAGGAAGCTTACAGACATTCAGCAGAATCCAGCACAATGCTTCAGAGAGACTGTTGAATATGTGAGGGCTACTTCGACACCCGAATGTGAGCCTAACAGCGAAATAGAATTTAGAATTCCACTTGACTCTGAAAAGTGGCCAGTCGGAGGGGTGAATTGGCATAGTTTTGACGGCGTCTGTAATGTCAGCTTTGGCTAACCAAGCACCTTGGCCAGCTAACTTGATTAACTGAATGGCATTGTTGACTGAGGCATAATGTAAAGAGAAAGGAGCAAGGGGAATGCATTCGTTAACGCTTGCTGTGATAGAGGAATGAGGAGAAGACATGTCGAAAATAAGACGTTTTTTGCCGGAATATTTACGTGTTGCGATGCCGATAGAATTGATCCGAAAAGGAGAGAAAGGAGGAGAAGCGAAAGGGCCAATAACATAATCCTTTATTGACCTCTTTCTCTAGTAGTGCTGAGACCACGCCGGGTTCATTCCTGGCTGATTGCAAGTTTTTTGCAACAAAAGAAACAGTGATGTGCGAAAGAACACCCACCCGAAACCCTTGGGACAAGCCGGTGATTAGATAGTCAACAAATGTTGGATCAGGGTGAGAAAAAAGGTAACTTGAAAGATTTGGAATATTAATAGGAGTGGAGGGGTGGCTGTTTAGAATTTTTTCTGAAATGGGACATTCCCGCGGGTTGCAGGTTTGTACCGGTGTGGACAAACAGATTTCGTGTGCGGATCCGTGCATGAACTACAAACGTGAGTAAATTTACAATTAGAATAGGAGCAGACCGATTCATTGAATGAAAAACATATAGGGACACCGTTAAATTCTGCCACGCGGCGACCTCTGCTGTATGAAGAGAGTCTTACGTTTTCAGCACCGTGGACAGCGGCCAGATCATTGCTTGCGAACGCTTAAGGCAGAATGGAGCCGAGTGGCTGTGAGCACTGCAAATAGTACAGGCTAATGTTTTTTGGCCGCCGAAATGGCGAATGAGCAGTTCGGTGTCTGTAACTGACCAGTCTAGTCTTGAGTTGTAAATGGTGACGAAAGAAGCGGATTTTGCGGAAAATGCCTTGTGGTATTCGTAAAACAACGTGCCCCCGTATCTTTGGCTAAAGTTTGCAATCATGGCTAGATAGAGATCTAACTCTTCCCTTCTCTCGGGATAACTTTGGCACAAAATGTCTCTGTAGATGCTAAAAGCGATCACAAATTCGCCAAACGAGAGATTACGTTGAAGGCGAGGATCGGAGGTTTTAAGAAGGACTGCCACATCACCACAGTCAACCATTTTCCTGTCAGCCGCAGGTGACGGAAGCAGTAATGTGGCTGAGTTAATATCTTTACCTTGGATAATGTTAGCTCTTAGTGTGGGGACAATGTTGCGGCAGCTGGTGAAACAAAACGCCTACCAAAAGCTTGAGCTGGAGTTGCTGTGGATAGACTGAAGTTAGAAGGAGCCGGTGGAGCGGAGACATCTTGAAATGGCGTCTGGATCGTTGGTACAGAAGCAGGCAGAGTAGAAGATGTAGAAGGCACGTTCAAAGGGTTGCTTAATCCGAGAGAAGGGGGTGAAACTGAGGAATCGCTGAAGAGTTCAAGGCCGGATCTGAGCTGAAGTTAGGGTTGATGAAGGAATGTTCAAAAGCCGTCATTTTAGATTCCAGTCCTTTAACAGTTCGAGAAAGGCTTTGAACTGCGGAGAAAATCTGGTAGGTCATGTCTGTAGGTTCAATTGACTGCAGAGAAGATGGCACCCGAGCGGGCAGCGATGATCTTTTTGATGGACGAGGTGAGAATGATTTAGCAGATCTTTTCTTGCCAGTTGGTTTTGGCTGAGCTGTCGAAGTTGAAGCTTTTGAAGACGAATAAGGGGAAACAGGCGGATTACCCAGGGTGGTTTGGGCCAGAAGGAGAAGATTTTCTCTAGAAAGGCCTTGGCTGACCGGTATACCGGCGTCCTCAAGAGCGATGACCGTGTCTTCGGATGACCACTGCGCCCATGGAGAGGTACGGCACTGGATACGTGAGCTGCAGCGAGCAGGAGGAGGAGACGGCGGGATGAAATCATCGTCAGAATCAGAATAAACGCAAATAAATTGCTTGTCCTTAGACATGTTTGGTCGGCGACTGATGCGAACAACGAACGAAAGTGTCAGCATTTGTGAGTACCCATCTTTTATACCGCAAGTGTTAGAACGCGATTGGATAGATGAGAAGGTAATGAGTGACGTAGAAATTTAGTCTTCCCGGCAGAACTTATGCTAAAGCTTCCATTTCATATAAGTGCTCCCTTCCTGGTTCACCATGAGGGTTATTCACTGTGGCATACTCATGTAGGTTGCCATACCACAGGACTGAGGCACCATGTTCTTTCGAGCCTTATACTTCAGTATCCCTCTCTGGGAGGGTTATGTTGTTTAGTGCTGTGTGATGGGACTCTGTTCCCCATATGTGTCAACATGGCACAATGTCGAGTGGATTGTAATCATTAGGAAACCTCGATTATATATGCAACCTCAGTTCCCTGAGATGAAGGTAACAAGACATTGCATTAGCTGGCTGCACTACAGACTCAAGAGTTTTTGAGGTGTGAGCAATGCTCTCTGAGAAATGGTGTTTTCGCACCCACTTATATACCGAACAGATTAGTGCCTAAAAGGGCGGAGCTTAAACACCATGGCCAGTCTTAGAATTGTCGTTATTATAGAAAGGTTTCAGTGAGCAGGGGGCAGTAAGTGTAACTAAAGCTGTACAGGCAACACTTAGATGAATAGACAACAAACCGACAGCTGATCAAATATTTATATTTTTTTTAATTATTCAATATTACTAATTTTCATTCCTTTTTATCAGTTTTACACTGATTAACTAAACTAAAATGGCATTGTGGCATGGGGGAGCATGGACGTGTGTCTGTCTGTGGGAGAGGGGAAGCGGTTTAGGCTCGTCACCTGGGCTGAAAATACTCTAACACCAGTCTCTCATAATAGTGATGGTGGAGGGAGATCTTATAAGGCATAAAACAGAGCGTCAGAGAGAGAGAGAAAGTGATCAGAAGGCCAGTGATTTAGAGTGTTCTATTGAGTTCATGAGTTTTTATGTTATTTGACGGGTACCATCGAGTGTGTGCCCACATAAAGTTATGCCTGGATCTGGAACAACAGTTCCAAACTCTAAACCAGGCACAAGCAAAGGACCGGTAGGTGTTCCGTAGCCTGATTCCTACCACCCCTTTTTTTGTCATGTACGTATGGCAAGGCAGGCCATATCAAAGATCATCAAGGGCCAACTTTGCGTGTTTTTTTAAAGAAGAGTATTCACAAGGCACACTATGAATAGCGCATAATTTAGTTCACCTGTTCGCTACATTGTCTGAGCAGATGTAAATTGTAATTTTGACATATCTGTTGGGGATATAGTGATTATTTGCATGCATATATATGATGTGTAAGAGTGAAGTACTTCCCATTTTAAAGCAGGTCATTTTGCCAGTGTTCAATGCATTCAACTCACATACCTCAAGCGGGGAAATGCCCAACATAATTCCCATTCAGCTAGACGGGCTCGCCTCGTTTGTGCCAACAGAAATGCAGCTCTTACTCTGCGTTAAGACTCGTGGTGGTGACTTGTGTGTTTACATCAACACGGAATAGTGCAAGAACTCTATGCTAGTTTCTAGCTATTGCTCATCGCTGTTGGAGCTTGTGACTGTTAGATGCAGACCTTTTTATTTACCACGGGAATTCACCACTGTTATTATAACTGGAGTCTACATTCCCCCCAGCGCTAACGCTAAGCGCTCTGTGAACTGTATGGGGCTATGAGCGAACTGCAGAACACTCACCATGACGGACTGTTTATTGTTGCCGGAGATTTCAACCATGCGATTCTCAAAACAGTGCTCCATAGATTCCATCAATATGTGGACTTTGCAACGAGAGGGGTGAACGCGCTTGATCTTGTTTACACAAACATCCCAGGTGCGTACCGGGCAGAGCCCCGCCCCCACCTCGGCTACTCAGACCACATCTCTGTTATGCTAATTCCAGCAAATAGACCGCTCGTCAGACGCACAAGGGTTTGCTCCAGAAGCAGGTGAAAACCTGGCCAGCAGGAGCCATCTCTGCTCTTAAGGACTGTTTTGTGTGTATTGACTGGCACATGTTCAGGGAGGAATACACAGCATCAGTGACCAGCTATATCAGCAAGTGCATTGATGATGTCACTTTCTCCAAGACCATCACTACACGCTCCAACCAGAAGCCGTGGATGTCTGCGGAGGTGCGCACGCTGCTGAGGGCCCGAGACTCTGCCTTCAGAGCAGGCGACAAGGCAGCCCTAAGAACAGCGAGGGCCTAACTGTCCCGGGCCATCAGAGAGGCAAAGCGCGCACACGCTCAGATAATTCACAGTCACTTCCAGGACAGCGGTGACACGCGGCGCATGTGGCAGGGCATCTAGGCCATCACCAACTACAGGACAACATCAGTTGTCTGTGACAAAGATGCCTCCCTTCCAGATGCGCTGAATGACTTCTACACTCGGTTTGAAGTGCAGAACGACATAGTGGCGAGGAATGCACAGCTCGAACCACATCATCAAGTTCGCCGATGACACGACCGTGGTGGGTCTCATCAGCAAGTACGACGAGTCAGCATACAGAGAGGAGGTGCAGCGGCTAACAGACTGGTGTAGAACCAACAACCTGTCCCCGAATGTCGGCAAAACAAAAGAGATTGTTGTTGACTTTAGGAGGGCACAGGGCGAACGCTCTCCGCTGAACATCGACGGCTCCTCTGTGGAGATCGTCAAGAGCACCAAATTCCTTGGTGTTCACCTGGCGGAGAGCCTCACCTGTCCCTCAACACCAGCTCTGTTACCAAGAATGCCCAGCAGCGTCTCTACTTTCTGTGAAGGCTGAGGAAAGCACATCTCCCACCCCCCATCCTTACTACATTCTATAGAGGGACTATTGAGAGCATCCTGAGCAGCTGCATCACTGCCTGGTTTGGGACTTGCACCATTTCGGACTGCAAAGCCCTGTAGAGGATAGTGAGGACAGCTGAGAAGATCATCGGGGTCTCTCTTCCCTCCATCAAAGACATTTACGGAAAAACACTGCCTCCGCAAAGCCACCAGCATTTTGGAAGACCCCACACACCCCTCACACAAACTCTTCACCCTCCTGCCGTCTGGCAAGAGGTACCGAAGCATTCAGGCCCTCACGGCCAGACTGTGTAACAGCTTCTTCCCCCAAGGCATCAGTCTCCTCAATATTTAGAGACTGGTTTGACACACACACACATGTCCTGAGTTGCACTTTAATTAATTACTGTCACTTTATAACTGTCTGCTACCTCAATAACTGCTATGTCCATAGAACACTATCTCATAGTATGTTATGTTTACATTACATTTTTAGGAACTGTCATCTTTTTGCACTACTGTGTACTGGTAGGCGCTGCACTGTATCTCACTGTGTCTATTGTCCTGTTCATTTTTAGTAATTTATTGTATTGTCCCGTAGTTTTTTCACACGTTTGCACGTGCACTTTATTTAGGTACTTTATTTAGTCTGTGTAGTCTCATGTGGTTCTGTGTTTGTCCTATGTTGTTTTATGTAGTACCATGGTCCTGGAGGAATGTTGTCTCGTTTCGCTGTGTACTGTACTAACTGTATATGGTTGAAACGACAATAAAAACCACTTGACTTGACTAATGGATTATTAGATTATATGAATCCATATCTAATATCTTTTTTTTTATATAAACAGATGTTTATGTATATGTGTCTTCTTCTGTTTATATCTTAAACTGTAATCTTACATCATATTTTCGCCAAGTTTGCTTAAATTAAATTGTTTAATTATCATCATGATGTGTTTTTTTGTGTCTTGTATTCTATATCTTTGACAAATTCAAAAAACACTTACAATAAACATTTTCATCAGTGATTTCATTGATGGGATTAACACTTGTGCAGGGGTCAAGAGCGTCCTAATATTTTGGCTTTTATGGCTTGAGTCACTGAAAAACAGTGAATTGATATGCAACCACAGAGATACACACAAAAAGAACACACCAAACACATTCTTTGAGAACAGCCCTCAAGTTTACATCAGACAGACTAATGAACTCAATTGTAAAATGGATTGTTGTGACTATGAAAGTGATTATGTTCTTATTATGTTCAATAATATGGAAATAAACAATATATTGACTTCTAAAACTACTTAAATTAATTCAATTTAATACACAATATTTTTTTTCCAATTAATGTTTTACTTAAAAGCCATGATAATCAATATAACTAAAATTATTGGGCTTTCCAATACAATATTGATGTTTGTGAATAAATAAATTAATTAATTAGCTTTTATTAATTAATTAATTATTAATCACGTAAGTAAATAGATTAAAAAAATTACTAATTGACAGTCCTAATTTAGATGCAAGTCATAAAAATAAAGGATGCGTCTTTTACATGCCACAATTAATGTAATCAATCTTTCTCAAGCAATCCTAAACTCTAACTCTACATATATTGTTTCTTGAATACTGTATGCTTTGTTATTAGTCAGTTTTGTTGGATGGTGTGAGAGAGAGATCAAATCAAGGATTCAATTATACCTCAGCTCTGGCCTGATTCTTAGCCAGTCACCTGAGACATTAATGCCTTGTGACTCTGAATCCACAGCAAAATAATATCTTGACATGCTCACTGTGGCTGATGGCACCATAAGAACGATCACAGTCCTAAGTCTTTCACTGCAACTGTCCTGCCCCTACATATGTATGCTGTGATGTCAAAGGCAGCAGACTAGATACAATTTTTTTTTTTTAAGTCCAGGATGGTTTGAAGCACTAGAGAACATCTGCTACAATATATTTATTTATTTTATTTATTTTTTGCTTTTTGTACATTGATAGCAAAAAAATGTATTTAATATACAGTGGCTACAAGAAAATAGCCAAAGCATCGAAAATAACCATTTCCACCATCTGGGAAATAATTAAGACGTTACAATCAACTAGAGATGTTAAGAATTGACCTGTTACAGGACATGTGTCTATATTGTTTCCGCGCACAGTGAGGAGGGTTCAAGTGACCAAAGAATCCCCAAGGATTACAGCTGGAGGTTTGCAGCAATTAGTTGGGTCTTGGGCTTAGAAAGTCTAAAAAAAGAAAAAGAAAAAAAAATCATACATCACCTACAAACAAGTTGTTTCGGAGGGTTTCAAGAAAAAAAAGCCTCTGCACTTATCCAACTGCAAACTCAAGCGTCTTCATTTTCCTAGACACTACTGGAACTTCAAATGCAACCTGGTTCTATTGTCAGATGAAACAAAACAAAAAAGAGCTTTTTGGCAGCAAACACCAGAGATGGGTTTGGCATACACAGTGAAGAAGTACCCAATGCCCACCCTTAAATGTGGTGCTGCATCCTGAATGTTGTGGGGCTGTTTTTCTGCCAGAGGTCATGGACATCTTGTTCGGATACATGGCATTATGGACTCAAAAAAATCAAAACCTGACTGCCTTTACCAGAAAGCTTACAATGGGCTCCTCTTCCAGCAGGACAATGATCCAAAACAAACATCAAAACAACACAAAAATGAAACACTGACCACAAAATCAAGGGTCTGCCATGGCCATTCCAGTCCCCTGACCTGAACAACATAGCAAATTTGTGGGGTGAACTGAAGAGGAGAATTCACCAACATTGACCTCTGAATTTGAAGGATCTGTAGAGATTCTGTATGGATGAATGGTCTCAGAACCTTTGCCAGGTGTTCTCCAACCTCATTAGGCATTATAAGAGAAGACCCTGAACTGTTATCTTGGCAAAGGGAGGTTGAAAAAGTATTGAATAAAAGGGTACCAATAATTATGCCAACGCGTTTTGGAGAAAAATATTTATTTAAAAATGAGATCTTTCCCGGTTTCAATTGTTCCCTTTACAAAAAGCTTCACTTATGATGCTGCGCTGAGAAAAGCGCTTTGGGAACATCTTATAGTTGTGATCAGCTGTGAATATGTGTGCAACACATCAATGAAAATTGACCGGAATTTATACACATATACGCATCTATTTATAACCCTACCCCAGGTGCATCCAATGATTACACCGGCAGAGGTTATAAATTCTGGTCAATGTTCATTGATGTGTTGCACACATATTCACAGCATGTCACAACTATAAAATGTTCCCAAAGCGCTTTTCTTAGCGCAGCATCTCGTTCCGCTTTTTTCAGGGAACAAGTGTTACACTTAAGTAACCCGAGACGTTGAATTTCATTAAAGGTTAGATTTTTTGGAATGACAGATCAAAAGGCTAAACAATGCAGATTTTTAATCACAGCCTTCTTTGCTCATATTTACCAAGGTTGCCAATATTTTGGCCATTACTGTAAATACATGGCTACTTTTGAAAAGCAGTCATGGAGAACAATGCTTTATTTTTGCAGAAAAATGTAGTTACATCATCTACCAGCAGGGGCTAACTGCCAATGCTAACCAGCAAAAAATATTGACCAAATATTTTGATCAAAGACTGTTTATGTATTCATTACATAATGGGAAGTTTGCATATATTCAGCATATAAGATCTCTAACATAGGCTAAATATACTGATACGATGGTAGAGTGATTGTATCAGATGATGTTCCTACACATACTTCAAAGAATACGTTCGCATTGACATGGGACCATATCCAAATTGTATTACCATGGTACATTTGATTGTTTTGTTTTTTGTCTGATATATTGCTCTAAATTCACAGACAACATGATTTTAAGATTTTTAACACCTTGCTGTAAAGAACCAGAGTAAACTTAAGAGAAATGTTAAACCCTATAAAAGGTCAACCTTCAATATTTCCTCAATTTCTGTTATTATGACCTGAATATGAGACATAGCTATTCTTACTTGGGATTTAAATTAGCCTACAACCATTTTTTATATCTTGGAAAATGATAAGTTTAAAGTCTGGAGAAAAGGCTAGTGATGGGGTAAGGGGGATGGGAGGATGAAACAGTCCCAAGACAGAGGGATGTACTAGAGTGAGAAAGACTGTTCAGCTTCACTAACCACACTACTCTTCTAAAAGAGCATAATCTCACAGAGCCTGCTCCCTCGAGTGTAGAGACGATGTACTGTGTTTTACTGACAGTCAGGTGAAAAGCTCCTGCAAACCATGCTGCTATCATGATGTTCTTACTTTGTATGAATCTGTCTTCCTAATAACAAACCAATATATATGCGTGTGTGAGGGTCAGATTTTGCCAACATTGCATGGAACACATGTCCCTACAAGGAGAGTTAACTTGAAATCGCATAATGGGGACTAGCCAGTATTAAAATGATAGTTCAGCAAAATTTTTAATTCTGTTTTCATCTGACCTGTTCAGACCTGGTATTAACATCTGTCTTGTGTGCTCCGATCACAAGAGGACAGCTGTGAGAGATTGCTGTTTGCACCTGGCATTAACATGTGTCTCCAATACATATGTGACCACTTGTGTACAGACTGAGAGGCCCTGCCCCTCAATGTTATTCTCTGCTGTTATTCTCTATAAACTTGCTATCTTTTATCCCACGTTTATGTGCCTTTAAGGAGGCCAAGTTCAGCCACAAAAAGTACCCATCTTTACGATAGCGCAGGAGTGAGCATGGGGCAGTTGCATTGAAAAGAGAGTACGCCACACATGCTGCTTAGAACTGTGCTATTAAACTTCCACTAAAAGAAGCGCTGCTTCTGTTGCTTTTAAACTTGCAGAAAAAGAAGAGCTACTTCTGTTGTGTGTAATTTCAAGGTTGCAACATAGTTCTAGTGTTTCTGTTGAGGCGGAATGATCCACCCCTCCCTCTCATCATCATCGCCCCACCTCTTAGCCAGGCTCACGACGGGAGTTGGGCTGGAGAGCGAGAAGAGGTGCATAATTAATAAGCCTCCTGCTGTCAGTGATGGATGAAGCACACCTGATGTGAATAATGCTTCATCACCGCTGTCTTTAAAAGGCAGAGCACACCTCTTCTCGGGGATCTGGCTTCAAAGCTCCTTGTGTGCACACACTGGCATCCTTGCATGTGCAGGACCAGAGCTGGGAGGGTTCAGATTAGTTGAATGCGGAGGCAGACCTGCTCCTTGGACCCCTGGCACGAGTTAAATGTGTTGCCAGGTGAGAACAGCAGATGTCAAGGATGACGGGCTAGATGCCGAGCCACCCTCCTCTCTCACCTACCTGGGAATATAGGCTTCCAAGGATGCTGCCTCCCCTCGCACTGTGGACCCAGAAGGGGAGCATGGGCCAATCCTTAGACACTTACCTGCCCTTCACGGAGCCATGTCTCACTGCGAGGATCCTATTGGAAAGAGGAGGTTCCTATTAGATAGAGACAGGGAGTTAAAATGGTTTGAGGAACGAAAATGAAATCCGAAAATCTAACAACATTTTTTGCAGAATATAACTGAAAACCGGAACAAAGTGGTTTTCAATTGTTCCAGAGTGAAAACGTCTCGGTTACGTATGTAACCTCCGTTCCCTGATGGAGGGAACGAGACGTCGTGTCGAAGAAGCGACACTAGGGGTCTCTCTTGAGCGCGGAAAGATACCTCTGATCTATGAAAAAAGGCCAATGAGAGTTGGCGAACAGTATTTGCATACTCCGCCTCCGGATACGGATATAAAGGCGAGAGAAATACGCTCGTTCATTCAGGATTTTTCAGAGGAGCCGGGAGTGTACCGGGCACCTCAGAGGCTCGGCTAACGGAGGTTACATACGTAACCGAGACGTTCCCCATCTGTCGCTCACTTCGACGTCGTGTCGAAGAAGCGACACTAGGGGTCCACTTCAAAACTCGCCATGCGCTGAGCCGTGTACGTGTACTGCTGACACAGAAGCGGGCAGGTATTTGCACGTGCACAAGCGACCAACTGTGTTCAGGCTGCACGTACTCTTCCCCAATGCCCCGAAAAAGCGTCAGCATCCTTTTGGTTACCCTAGGGGGGAACAAGGTGACGCTCCCAACTAGGGAACGGGCCAAGCCTGGCTGGGCCTCTTTTCTCTCTATGATTTCTCGGCATAGAGCAAGAGCAGCCGGGGCCCTTACCGCATCGAGGGAAGGGGGTCTTATTCCCGAATTCCTATTCTTTTAGGGGGAAAAGACCCTGCGGAGGCCACACCCACCCGAAAGGGGAGGTAAAGGTGGCGAAATACATCACATGGCCTCTTGTTGTGACATGTGGGAAGAATGGCGCGGTGGTAGATCCAACCTCGAGGAGGGGGGAGTTGCTACAACACGGCGACCGGAGGGCAGCAAGGACTGCCTAGGGGAGACGCGGGTCAGCTCGTGAGGTGACCGTACCGCGGAAGTACACACAGAAGGAGTCCTGTAGGAGGCCTGATCTGTGGAGCACCTATTCCAGTAGGGGTAGCCTGGGGTACCTGTAGTGGACTGGACCAGCACGTTCCTCCGCTGAACTGCTGCAGGCCCGAAGGGCTAGGGAGGAATCAACCAGGGACCTAGGTCCTCTGGGACAAAAAGCGCACTGTTTTGCCTTGGCAGAGGGAAACGGCGCTGGAACAAGCGATTCACCCGGTCAGATCGTCGACGTGTACCGAGTTCTATGGGCTCAGACCTGAGAGAACACGGGACGAGACTGACTCAACCCTGAGATTGTAGAATCTCGTAAAGGTGTTAGGTGCTGCCCAGCCCGCAGCTCTGCAAATGTCTGCTAGGGAGGTGCCCCTCGCCAGTGCCCATGAGGATGCCACGCTCCTAGTGGAGTGGGCTCGAACCCGTAAGGGGGGTGGCACGGCCTGGGTGTGGTAGGCCAACTGAATGGCCTCCACCACCCAGTGAGACAACCTCTGTTTGGAGACAGCGTTCCCTTTCTGCTGTCCTCCAAAGCAGACAAAGAGCTGCTCAGAGCGCCTGAAGCTCTGGGTGTGTTCCAGGTAGGCACGCAAGGCACGTACCGGACACAATAGTGAAAGGGCTGGGTCTGCCTCCTCCCGGGGCAGCGCTTGTAGGTTCACTACCTGATCTCTAAAGGGCGTGGTAGGAACCTTGGGCACATAGCCCGGTTGAGGTCTTAGGATCACATGAGTGTCTGCCGGACCGAACTCCAGGCAAGTGTCGTTAGTAGAGAATGCTTGCAGGTCCCCGACCCTCTTGATGGAGGCGAGCGCGATCAGCAGGGCCGTCTGTAGAGAGAGGGCCCTGAGTCCAGCTGATTCTAGCGGCTCGAAAGGGGATCTCTGAAGACCGGCGAGGACCACCGAGAGATCCCAGGAGGGGAACAGGATTGGCAGGGAGGGATTTAGCCTCCGGGCACCTCTTAGGAACCTGACGATTAAGTCGTGCTTACCCAGGGACTTTCTGTCTACTGGGTCGTGGTGAGCTGCGATAGCGGCAACATACACCTTCAAGGTGGACGGGGACAGCCTCCCCTCCAACCTCTCCTGTAGGAACAGGAGCACAGACCTAACTGCGCACCTCTGTGGGTCTTCTGCCCGGGAAGAACACCAATTCACGAACAGACGCCATTTCAGGGCGTAGAGTTGCCTCATAGAAGGGGCTCTGGCTTGGTTGATCGTGGCTATGACCGTGGGTGGTAGACCAGCTAGATCTTCTGCGTCCCGTCCAGGGGCCAGACGTGGAGGTTCCAGAGGTCTGGGTGCGGATGCCAGAGCGTGCCCCGTCCCTGGGAAAGAAGGTCCTTCCTCAGGGGAATTCGCCAGGGAGGGGCTGTTGTGAGGAGCACGAGGTCCGAGAACCAGTCCCAGGTGGGCCAGTAAGGAGCCACGAGAGTGACTTGCTCCTCGTCCTCCCTGACGTTGCACAGCACCTGTGCAAGAAGGTTCACTGGGGGAAATGCGTACTTGCGCAGCCCCACCGGCCAGCTGTGTGCCAGTGCATCTGCCCCTAGGGGAGCCTCTGAGCGGGCGTACCAGAGCGGACAGTGGGAGGTCTCTTGGGAGGCAAACAGGTCTACCTGGGCCTTGCCGAACTGTTCCCAAATCAGCTGAACCGAGTGGGGGTGAAGCCTCCGCCAGGCAAGCATTGTCGTGACAGCGCGTCCGCCATCACATTGAGGTTGCCGGGGATGTGAGTGGCACGCAGCGACCTGAGTCGGTGCTGGCTCCAAAGTAGGAGACGACGGGCGAGTTGTGACATGTGGCGGGAGCATACGCCGCCTTGGCGATTTATGTACACGACCGCAGTGGTGCTGTCTGACCTGACCAGGACATGTTTGTCGCGAATTAACGGGAGAAACTGCCGCAGGGCTAGAAGGACGGTCAACAACTCGAGGCAGTTGATGTGCCAACGCAGCTGGGCCCTTTTCCAACGGCCTGAGGCTGCGTGCCCATTGCAAACGGCGCCCCAACCCAATCTGGAGGCATCGGTCGTGACCAGGACGCGTCTGGACACCTGCTGTAGGGGTACTCCAGCCCGTAAGAAACAGAGGTCTGTCCAGGGGTTGAATGTTTGTTGGCAGGCGGGGGTGATTGTTACCCGGTGCGTGCCGTGGCGCCATGCTTGTCTCGGGACTCGGGTCTGGAGCCAGTGTTGGAGCGGTCTCATATGCATCAACCCCAGCGGCGCGACCGCCGCGGAGGACGCCATATGCCCCAGGAGCCTCTGGAAAAGTTTTAAGGGGACCGCTGTGCCTGGCCTGAATGCGGCGAGGCAGTTCAACACTGACTGGGCACGCTCGTTGGTGAGACGTGCGGACATTGAGACCGAGTCTAACTCCATCCCGAGAAAAGAGATGCTCTGAACCGTAGCGAGCTTGCTCTTTTCCCAGTTGACCTGAAGCCCCAGACGGCTGAGGTGCCTGAGCAGCTGGTCTCTGTGGGCGCATAGTAACTCTCTTGAGTGAACCACAATGAGCCAGTCGTCGAGGTAGTTGAGTATGCGGATGCCGGCTTCTCGGAGCGGAGCATGAGCTGCCTCTGCGACTTTCGTGAAGACGCGAGGGGACAGAGACAGGCCAAAGGGGAGGACTTTGTACTGATACGCCTGGCCCTCGAACGCAAACCACAGGTAGGGGCGGTGTCGGGGCAGGATGGAGACGTGGAAGTACGCATCCTTCAGGTCTATCGCTGCGAACCTATCTAGATGCCGGACGCAGGTTAAGATGTGTTTCTGCGTGAGCATCTTGAACAGGAGATTGTGCAACGCTCGGTTGAGAACTCGAAGGTCCAAGATTGGTCGTAAGCCGCCGCTTTTCTTGGGTACGATGAAGTAGGGGCTGTAGAAACCCTTCTTCATCTCGGTTGGAGGGACAGGCTCTATCGCGTCTTTGGCCAGAAGAGTCGCGATTTCCGCACGCAGGGAGTGGGCGTGTTCGCCGTGTACTGCGGAAAAGCGGACGCCCATGAAGGGGGGCGGGGGCCTGGCAAACTGAATTGCGTAACCGAGTCGGATGGTCCGGGCCAGCCAGCGAGACGGGTTGGGATGTGAAAGCCATGCGTCCAACCTCTGCGCTAGGGGCACCAAAGGGACGGTTAATTTGGACGTACCGGGCGGAGCTTCGCAGCGGGGCGGAGCAGGCAGGGCAGCGTTGGGCGGCGACGGGGTGACCCGCGGCTGAGTTGCTGAGAAAAGACTCAAAGCACTTACCTTGCTCCGCACACCCGGCTGGGGGTGGGTTAGCGACTGAGGAGGAGGTCCTGGGTAGGCGTCCTCTAGACTCATCGGAACCGGCCGGCCGGGGGACAGTCGTGGGGCTGAAGACGGGTGTTCCGTGTCCAGGAAGCCGGCATTTGCGGGCCAGGTGACCCAGAGACATAGGAAATAGCTCTTTTATTGAGAATGTGGGTACCGCAACCCCGTCTAAGGGGGAGCGGCAAATTAAATTGTTTGAAAACAAAAGATTCTCCTCCGGGGGACGGAGTGGTCTTACCACCTCCGGAGCTAACGTCTGTGTCGCTGGGTCATCCGTCTCAGGACCGCCTAGGAGCCTTCCGGGTCCTCGAGGGAGTCCGGGAGACGGGGGGCGTCTGCTTCCTGTGGTATGCTCGACCGAGAGCTGGGCTCGGGTTGAGGCGGAGCAGGTTTCTTAGCCGCAGGGGGACGCCCTCGGCGAGCAGACGGGGCAGTGGCCTTGGCGGCAGGTTTGCGGCGAGGCAGGATGTGAGAAATAGCCTCCGTCTGTCTTCTCACCGCGGAGAACTGCTGGGCGAAGTCCTCGACGGTGTCGCCGAAGAGGCCAAGCTGGGAGACAGGGGCGTCGAGGAAGCGAACTTTGTCGGCCTCACGCATCTCGACCAGGTTGAGCCAAAGATGGCGTTCCTGGACCACAAGGGTGGCAATCGCCTACCCGAGTGCCTGCGCGGTGACCTTCGTGGCTCTGAGGGCGAGGTCGGTCGCTGAGCGCAGTTCCTGCAGCACATCGGGGTCAGGGCTACCCTCGTGCAGATCTCTGAGTGCCTTGGCCTGGTGGACTTGCAGGATGGCCATGGCGTGCAAGGCGGAGGTGGCCTGTCCCGCGGCGCTGTAGGCTTTGTTGTTCAAGGAGGATGAAGTCCTACAGGCCTTGGAAGGGGGTACAGGGTGTCCGCGCCAGGTGGTAGGGTCACCGGGACAAAGATGGAGCGCAACTGCCCTATCCACCTGGGGAATCGCCGTGTACCCGTGGGCCTCTCCGCCGTCGAGGGTAGCAAGAGCGGACGAGCAGGGCTTTTGACGGATGGAGAGCGGCGGTCTCTATGAAGACGTCAGCTCGTCATGCACCTCCGGGAAAAACGGGACCGGGGGGGGGGGGGGGGGGGGCGTGGCTGTGAGCGGCGCCCAGACCCCAGGAACCAGTCATCCAACCGTGACGGGTGTGGGGAGGGTGGAGGTTTCCAGTCCAACCCCACCCCGACGGCGGCCCGGGCAAGCATGTCGGACATCTGCGCGTCCGCCTCAGCCTGGGCCTGCTGGCCCGAAGGCGGCAGTCCAGGGGAGGAGTCAGCGTCAGATTCTGCGCTCTCCGACGGAGCGGTGAGCTCATCGGCTTCAGGCTCCAGAGGATAGGCAGACCGGCCCGGAGGCGAGTCGCCGTTGCCTCGAGGCTGGACGGAGGTAAACGAGTGTGTCGGGGGGCGGGTGGTCCGCGGGGACGTGCCTGGCGGAAGCGCACCCGCTGCCCTCCCCAAATCGCCTCCAGCGCCAACCGCATCGTCCTCAATCCCGTGGGAAGAAGGAGTGATACGGGGGGCTGGAGTGGCGTGCTTTCTATTGAAAGCGAGCCGCGACCGCAACGTTACCATGGTCATGTTCTCGCAGTGAGAACATGAACCATCCACAAACGCTGCCTCGGTGTGATCGGCGCCCAGACACACGAGACAGCGCCTGTGGCCGTCAGAAGCGGAGAGCACTCTACCGCATCCAGGAACTACACAGGGTTTGAATGGCATCTTTATAAAGACGCACCCTGAAAAGGGCGTTCAACACCGCTGTGTATTGCTCTTTTAGAGAAATAAACTCTTTATGAAGAAATTTAACTCTTTGAAAAGGGAACTCTTTCAACTCTGCGCTGTTGAAGCGCCCAGGGGCAAACTGCACGCCGGCAGAGAAGAGAAATCAGCCGCTGAAGTGCGCCGTAAATCCAACAGCAGCAGAGCGTGAGAGGATCAGAAGCAGGATCAGTTGTGTGTAGCACAGCAGACAGCATTCACACGACCATCGGCTCCGAAGAAAATTACTGAATGAACGAGCGTATTTCTCTCGCCTTTATATCCGTATCCGGAGGCGGAGTATGCAAATACTGTTCGCCAACTCTCATTGGCCTTTTTTCATAGATCAGAGGTATCTTTCGGCACTCAAGAGAGACCCCTAGTGTCGCTTCTTCGACACGATGTCGAAGTGAGCAACAGACGGGGAACCTTATTTTCAAATGTTGGAAACCAGTTATAACTTCTTGTTTTTGTTGTGATGTATTTTTGGTATATTATAAAAATATTTCACAGTATATTTTTGAACTACACCACTTCAAACCCTAATAAAGAAGCTTTATGGTGGAAATAAGGCCATCTGTGAACATTGTGGAACCTCTCAACAAAATTATCAACACTAAGCAAAGTAACTAGACCTGAAAGAAATACTCATACTTCTGTGTTGACCATTCTGGCTACCGAGGGAATTCACAGCAGTCATTATCACTGCTGTGTACATCCCCCCACAAGCCAACACAGACTGGGCACTCAAGGAATGGTATGGGAGTATGAGCAGGAAACCATGCACCCTGAGGCCGCGTTCATTGTGACTGGGGACTTTAACAAAGCCAATTTGAAAACAATCACACCAAAATACCACCAACATATCAACACGAGGGGACTAGGTTTTGTAACATCGCTATTCTCCTTTCCGAGATGGCTACAAATCTCTGACCACTCTTCCGTTCTACTTCTGCCCGCTTACAGGCAGAAACTGAAACAGGAAGCATCCACCCTCAGAATGATCCAGTGCTGGTCAGATAAATCAGACTCTACGCTACAAAACTGTTTTGATCACGCGGACTGGGAGATGTTCCGGTCCGCCTCTGAAGACGACATTGAGGTTTTCACTGATAGTGTAACGTGTTTCATCAGGAAGTGCGTAGAGGACGTTGTTCCAACCAAAATAACCAGAATCCATGGGTTAATAGTGATGTTCGCGCAGCACTACATGCAGTTGGTTCAATCTCCGTCTCTGTTGCGGATGTAACTCGATCCTTTCGTCGGGTGAATATCCGTAAAGCCCCAGGTCCAGATGGCATTCCGGGCCGCATCATCAGAGCTTGTGCGAACCAACTGGCTGGTGTTTTTACGGATATTTTCAACCTGTACCTCTCCTTGTCTGTAGTCCCCACATGCTTCAAAATGTCCACCATTGTGCCTGTACCAAAGCAATCAAAAAACACTTGTTTAAATGTCCTGTTGCTCTGACCCCCATCATCAGCAAATGCTTTGAGAGGCTAATCAGAGATAACATCTGCTCTGTGCTGCCCACCTCACTAGACCCATTGCAGTTTGCCTACCGCAACAACCGCTCCACTGATGATGCCATTGCATCTACAATACACACTGCTCTCTCCCACCTGGAAACAGGAACACAAATGTGAGAATGCTGTTTGTAGACTACAGTTCAGCATTCAACACCATAATGCCCTCCAACTTGATGTGAAACTCTGGGCTCTAGGCTTAATCAGCTCGCTGTGCAGCTGGATCCTGGACTTCCTGTCAGGCAGACGTCAAGTGGTTAGAATGGGCAGCAACATCTCCACATCACTGACCTTCAACACTGGAGCCCCGCAGGGCTGTGTTCGCAGCCCACTCCTGTATTCCCTGTACACACATGACTATGTGGCAACACATAGCTCCAATGCCATCACTAAGTTTGCTGACGATATGACGGTGGTAGGTATGATCACTGACAATGATGAAACAGCCTACAGAGAGCAGGTGCACACTCTGACATGCTGGTGTCAGGAGCACAACCTCTCCCTCGACGTCAGTAAGACCAATGAGCTTGTAGTGGACTTCAGGAGTAAAGACAGAGAACACAGCCTCATCACCATCAATGGAGTACCGGTGAAGAACCATACAAACCGGGCTCTCCGAAGGCCCAGGAGGATCACAGAGAGATCCCATGAGGGAAAAAGTGAGGCCTAGGAAGATTCAGCCACCGGGCGCCTCTGAGGAACTTGATGATCATTTAGAATTCCCCAGGGACTTACCGTCCACCGTGTCATGGTTTGCCGCTATGGTGGCCACATATATCTTCAAGATGGAGGGGGACAGCTGTCCCTCCAGCCTATAATGCAGGAAGGAAAGCACTGACCTGACTGTATATCTCTGGAGGTCTTTGGCTCAGGTAGAACACCACCTTGTGAGCAAACACCTTTTCGGTGATCGTGTCTACCACTGCCGTTGGAAGGCCACATCCTAGTGCCAGACGTGGAGGTTCCAGAGGTCTGGGCTAAGGTGCCATATTGTGCTCGCTGTGTTTTCCGACAGGACCAACACACGGGGCACTGCTTGCCCTGGATCAACAGCAATAGCCTCCATAGGGTGAGCAGTACAGCTAGCATCTCTAGGCAGATGATGTGCCAACACAGCCGTGGTCCTGTCGAGGGGCCAGCGGCTGTGTGCCCATTGCACATGGTGCCCCAGCCTGACTTGGAGGCGTCTGTGGTAACCACAACGTGTCTGAACACATGCTGTAGGGGGACACCTGTCCACAAAAACATGGAGGTCTGTCCAAGGGCTGAATAAGTGGCAGCAGACTGGCGTGATAGCCCCGCGATGTGTGCCTGTGGCGCCATGCTCATCTCGTGACTTGAATCTGAATCCAGAGCTGAAGTGGTCTCATATGCATCAACCTGAGTGGCTTGACCGCCACCGAGGATGCCATATGCCCCAGGAGCCTCTGAAAGTGTTTCAGTGGAACCGTTGTCCTCCACCTGAATGACTTCAGGCAGTTCAGCACCGACTGCGCATGCTCGCTTGTGAGGCGCACTATCATCGAAACTGAGTCTAACTCCATGCCAACAAAAGAGATGCTCTGAACCGGGGAGAGCTTGTTCTTTTCCCAGTTGACCCAAAGCCCTAGACAGCTGATATGCATGAGCATCAGGTCACTGTGTGCACACAACAACTCTCTCGTGTGCTAGGATCAGCAAGTTGTCGAGGTAGTTGAGTATATGGATGACCACTTCCCTTAATGGGGCAAGAGCTGCCTCAATGACCTTTGTGAAGACGAGAGGGGACAGGGACAGGCCAAAAAGGAGGACCTTGTACTGATATGCCCGGCCGTCAAAAGCAAACCGTAGAAAGGGTCTGTTTTGAGGTAAAACTGAGACATGAAAGTATGTATCCGTCAGGTCTACAACCACGATGCTGGACGCACGCCAAAATGCGTTTCTGCATCAGCATCTTGAACGGGAGTCTGTGTAAGTCCCAGTTCAGAACTTGCATGTCCAAGATTGGCTGCAACCCACTGGCTTTCATTGGCACGATGAAGTGGGGGCTTTAGAACACTTTCCTCATCTTGGTCGGAGGGACAGGCTCTGTCGAGCCCTTGTGCAGAAGTGTTGCGATCTCTGCATTCCAATGCCGTTCTCGCCCTGTACCGAGATGAAGCAAATGCCACTGAACCGGGGCAGGTGCCTGATGAAATGAATCACAAATGTGTTGGATGTCGAGGAGGTGGGTGGATTGGCGACTGAGGAGATGGGCCTTTTGGAACAGCCTCGAAACTCGTTACTGCAGGATGACCGCAGGTATGATTTAAGTGGTGCAGCAGGGTGTGCGAAGGCAGGGGAACAGCATTCGCGGGGCCCTGGCTGTGTGTGCTCGTTGTTCAGTCGCCATGGTGACGGCAGCCGTGGGCACCGGCTGTGTGACCCAAGGAGAGAGGAAACTGCTCTTTTTAAGACAATATGGGTACCGCAGCCCGTCCAGGGTGCAGCAAACACAAAACAAAGGGGAACAAAAGATTCTCCTCCCGGCCCTCCACCAGGGGAGGAGTGATCTGTTTACCAGCTCCCGAGTTCGAGTAGATCTCTTCCTGCTTGGCTTGTCCATCTCAGGGGTGCTTAGGAGCCTTCTTGGGGGTCGTAACACCAGGCCGTGAGGCGGGGGGCATCAGCTTCCAGCAGGTGGGCTCTATGCCGGAGCCAAGGACTGGGCTGTGGCGAAGCCACCTGGGCTTTCACCGCCGCAGGGGGATGCCCTCGGCGAGCAGGCGAGGTACGCACTCAGTGCCGCGCCGGGGCAATATGTGCTGTATCACCTATGTCTGTTTTTTCACCGACGAGAACTGCTGAAGAGTTAAAGTTCTACATTTAATGTTTCTTTCTACAAAAGAAAGTCTTATGCTCTCCAGAAAAAAAGGGTACATTTATGGTACAAAGCTGTCACTGGGTTAGTACCCTTGTTTTCAGTACAATTTTGTACCTTTAAGGAGACAAGAAGATATATACAGCTTTGGAAAAAATTAAAAGAGACTTAAGAGACTTAAGAAAATCAGTTATCAGTTTCTCTTGGTTTATTATTTCTAGGTATATGTTTGAGTATTGATATTTTTTTTATTATTCTTTAAAGTACTGACAACATTTCTCCCAAATAAAAATATTGTCATTTAGAGCATTCATTTGCAGAAAATGACAACTGGTCGAAATAAAATAAAATAAACATGCAGCGTTTTCAGAACTTGTAAAATGCAAATTCATTTTTAAAAAACACAATATTAATGTTTTAACTTACGAAGAGTTCAGAAAACAATATTTGATTTCATGTTTGCCATTGTCCTTTCTCGAGTATTGTTTAGTGTAACGTTATCATGCTATGTCAGGTTAAGTCAACTCCATGTTTATGTATCATAGTTTATGTCAAGTCAAGTACAGTCAAGTTATGTTTTGGTTTTGTTCATGTTGGATTCTACAACTGTAAATAATCTGCACCTGGATTTCTACACTTCATCATCGTCATTTGCTCCTGTGTCATTGCCTGCCAGCATCCTTACACTCTGGTATCTTGTCAAGAGGAAGATGAATGGTCACTAGCCATCAAACCTAGCGAGCTGCTTGAATTTTTGCACCAGGAGTGGCAAAAATTCCCCAAACAGCAATGTGAAAGACTGGTAGAGAGCATGCCAAGATGCATGAAAACTGTTTTTTAGAAATAAGGGTTATTTCACCATATATTGATTTCTGAACTCTTCCTAAGTTAGAACATTAGTATTGTGTTGTTTAAAATGAATATGTACTTGTTTTCTTTGCATTATTCAAGGTCTTTTTTCTTTCTTTTTTTTTTTACCAGTTGTCATTTTCTGCAAATAGCTAAATTACAATATTTTTATTTGGAATTTAGGAGAAATGTTGTCAGTTTGTCAATTCATAGAATAAAACAAAAAAAATAATTTTACTCAAATACATACCTATAAATAGTAAATCCAGAGAAACTGATAATTTTGCAGTGGTCTCTAATTTTTCAGAGCTGTGTGTGTAACGCAGACTCAGGTTGAGAGGGATCCATATGCGGTTTATTCAATACAACAAGTTCAGTGTACAGACAGGCAATGTTCGAATAATCATGGCAATGAACAATATCAGAGGTAGAGCAGAGACGAGGTAAACAGGAAGGAGATCGGGGCAGGCAGTAAACATCAATAGATGTAGTTCAGGCAAAGTCAGTAATAGGCAGGCAGCAAACGATCATAACAGGTAATACAAGGCAAGGTCAAACACGGGTAGGATAATACAGGGAATGAATAATCCCTCAGAAATGTAGCCAGGGCTAACAAGACTTTGCAAAGAGTGAACAAACAGACAGGGCTTAAATAGTCTGAGTGATGTGGAACAGGTGAGTGTTTTCAGACCAGGTATGTGGGCACTGGGAATTGTAGTCCAATGTTAATACTCAGGCGAGGGAGACCTCCGGTGGCTGATTGAGGAATCTTCACTGGAATTCGTGACAGTGTGTGTATACATATCTATACTGTATATTTTTGTTCCCAGAGGAACAATTATGTACCCAAAAAGAGTTATAGATTTTAACTAGGGGTAAAAAAAAAAATGTCCCCTCGAAGGTACCATAGCAGTGACAGCATTAAACACTGCCTTTTTCCTGAGGGTGTAGGGGTTAATAACGGCATGAGGGTGAGTAAATTATGACAATATTTTTATTATGGTTGAACTATTCCTTAAAAGGTCACAAATACAAATCATTCAGTTTATCTAAAACAACATTTGAACAAGAGCTACCCTATGTACTGCTATTTCATACAGTCAGAGAAGAATGAGGACAGGGAGTCGTGAATTTCTTCATGCAAATTAAACAGTCTTACAAAATTTTCCTTTACTCCATATTTAAATATTGTACTGCAACTTCATTCATTTCCCCCAGTTAGATTTACCAGACATTGCAAAATATCAGGCAAATCATTTTGTTTGAAATTAACTTGCATAGACAGTATTCTTGATATATTTAGATCTACTAAATATTCATGAGTCATGCATCTTATTTTGCATGTCATTAATTATAGTTCTTCTCTTCCAGCAGTTTGCTCAGGGTGATGGCCAAGGGGCTTTCCATCAGTGAGGGAAATTGCAGTTGGCCCTGGTGCTCTTAGCTGTCTCAGCTGGTATTAGTGTCTATAGTTTACTTACTCCTTAGTCCTAAATTAAGCAGTACAGCTAGAATATTCT